>PVKH010042829.1:0-10783 GCA_004027955.1 Chaetophractus vellerosus | reverse complement strand
TGTCCTGTCTCACTCTCAGTGGCATCAGCCTTCCCAGGCCGAGGGCATTGGAGTTGAGAGTGAGCAAGGGTCAGAGAGAAGCCACCCAGGGCCCACATGCGCTTGCTCTATCGGAGAGCTCTAGGGGCAAGGATGCTTGGCCTGAACCATAGCTGGCCGATGACCTGCTGGGCAGCCGCAGCTTTTATCTGCCTGTCTCGGGCAGAGGGCTTGTGGAGGCAGAATAATTGTCACTGGGAGATGGGCCTAATTGACAAAAATATCGTGTCTCTAATAAAGAGGGCCGTGCTTCCAATAGAGCACAGAAGATAATTGAATACGTGCTTGCTGACACCAAAGGGGAACTTTGGCCTTGGAAAAACAATTTGAGTAGATGGGAAGGAAACTCAATGCCTAGAGCCACATTGTCTCATGCTTTGGAGACCCCAAACACAGGTCTCACCCTGGGACCGGACGCTGAGTGGGCAGAGTGTGGAAAGATGCCATCTGCTTGCCGTGGGCTGTCATCGTAATGATTTATAGTCTGAAACTTATCTGTAAGATGCCGAGTCCAAGAATTGAATATCTAGGAGTAGATTGTAATGGGGGCTTTTGTATTATTGTAAATACTCCAGTTTGACATACAGAATGAGAGAAACAAATGGAGCAGTAGGGAATCTCACGTGTTTAGGATAGTCAATTAGTGACCTGTGAGATACGTTAGCAATCAAACCAGCACTGACCACAGAAGGGAAGGGTGGAGCAAACCAGTGTTACCATCATATAGAAAGGGATGGAAGGGCCAAGTGAATGTAACTTATTTGTGAGACACAGACCATGTCAGGCTCAGATGCACAGCTCTGTCAGCTCTCCAGCAGCCCCTCATTGGTGACACCCATTCAGACCTGTGCGCCCCCTCCCTGAGGCATACAGGCTAGGCAGGAAACTCGTGAGCAGAAGCTGTGGCCGTGCCCCTGCCGTCCTCTGATAGGACAAGCGTGTGTTGACGCAGGCACCTTCCAACCGTTGCTGCTCTTCCTTGTTTCTCACTGCACGTTTTCAATTGAGTCAATAAAATGGGTAAATCAAGCATTAATTTGGCCTGTGAGCCTTTCAGTGACCTCTGAGATAACCTGCCTGGTAGTGGAAGAGGAGGCTACCACGGCATCAGGGTAAATTGTCACCACAACAGGAGCAATTTACAGGTTGCAAGTTCTGTGAAGATTTTTGAGTGTAGAAGCCTGAGTTAATTGGCATCACCTTCCCATGTACTTCAGTGATATCTTAGCAATCCCTCTAGATCAGTGCCCAGGGAAGCTGCCTGGCTCTCCCATCTCTTCATCTAGTCCCTATCCTGGGGCCCCTCTCTCCAGTGTCTTCCAGATGGGTTTTCTGAGAACACTGGCCCAGCGTCCTGGGCACACTGGGCACTGACCTTAGTGCATGTTGGAAACTGTAACAGGGTAGGCATATCCTGGAGCTTCTACTGTGGCAGACGGAAAGGGCTCCATGTGATGGCTGTGAATCATCTCTCCTGGGATATCTTATCAGATAACACGTTCAGATGATGGGCATCTACTGACCTCAGACAAGGGACAGAGAAGACGAAAAGCTAGCTCTCCTGCTAGGTGAGCCTATCAGAATTCAGGGCAAAGAGAGAAAAGTCAGGGCATACCCCAAGTGCCCTAGTTCATCTGAGGATATTCTGGTTTTTCTTTATCATATTCCACTTATGTTCTTCTCAGAAACTGATAAAGGGACAAAAGAAATGGGTTCCACCCAAGAATTTCCTGCCTTCAGTAAAGAGGGGGATGAAAAGAGAGAGGACCCGATTTACTGGAAAGCCAGCTCTTTACATCAGTCGAACCAACCAAAATCTTTGAAATTAGGGACTTATCTTGCACACAGACATGCTCACATATGTGCCCAGAAGTTACACTTTGCTAACACTATTGCCATAAACTAATACGTGTGCTCAGTGAGACACACAAAGGTAAATCTTATTCTCAGGTTTTTTACTGTAACCAATGTCTCATTCTTGACTCTTTCAACAAATAACTGGAAAGGAAATTTTAAATAATACCACTTCAAATAGCAAAAATATCTATAATGGTAGAAAGCAAATTTTTAAAACATGAAACACTTAGGAATATATTTAATTAAATATGTGCAAGACATCTATACTGAAAATTACAAAATGCTGGGAAAAATTAAAGAGGAGTAAATGGAGAAATACACCATCTTAATGGATCGGAAGACTCAACATTTGTTGAGGAAGTAAAGGTATACAGATCAGGAGGGAAGAAGAAAACATTGTTCACAAATGACATGATTGGCTATGTGGAAAACCTCAAAGAATCAACAACAAAAATAACAAACTCCTGGAACTAATAAGCAATTTGAGCAAGGTTGCAGGATTCAAGGATTCGATTTTAGCCAGGCTGCAGGATTCAATCCCAGTAAGCTTTTTTGTGGGTATCAACATAACAATTCCAAAGTGCAAATGGAAAGGCAAAAGACTCAGAGTAGCCAACATAATACTGAAGAGGAACAAAGTCAGAGACAGTGCCCACTGACAGTAACTTCAAGACTTGCTATAAGGCTACAATAATCAAGACAGTGTGGTATTGGTGAAAGAATAGATGCATAGCTCAATGGAATAGAATAGAGAGACCAGAAATAGACAGACAAGAGTATAGTCAACTCAACACCACAATGAGATACCACTCTGCACCCACGAGGATAGCTATTATTTTAAAAAGCAGAAAGTAACAAGTATTCCTTTGCACGGATGCAGAAAAATTGGAACTCTTGCACATGTTGGTGGGGTTGTAAAATGGTGCAGCCACTGTAGAAATCAGTTTGGCAGCTTTTCAGAAAGTTGATCAAAGTCTTACCATACAATCCAACAATCCCCTAGGTAGATACTCAAAAGAATAACAGCGGGGACTCAAACAGGTATTTGCATGCCAATATTTATAGCAGCATTATTCATAACTGTCAAAAGGTAGAAGCAACCCAAGTGTCCATCAACAGATAAATGGACAAAGAAAATATGGTATAGACATACAATCAAATATTATGCAGCCAAAAAAGGAAGGAAGTTCTGATACATGTGACAACAGGGACAAACCTTGAAGACTCCATGTGGAGTAAAACAAGTCAGACACAAAAGAACAAATATTGCATGGTCTTGCTTACATGAAATACCTGGAATAAGCAAATTCATAGAGACAGAGAGTAGATTACAGGTTACCAGGGGCTGGGGCATAAGGGGAACAGGGAGTTATTGCCTACTGGGGACAGGGTTTCTGTTTGAGGTAATGAAAAAAGATTGGGTAAGGGATGGAACAACTGGACATCCACATGCAAAAAAGTGAACAAAGTCTTTATACCTTTCACAAAAATTAACTCAAAATAGATCACAAACCTAAATATAAAATGCAAAACTATGAAACTTCTAGAGGATGACATAGGGGAAAATCTGGGTAACCTTGTGTTTGGCGGAGAGTTCTTAGCTACAACACAAAAAGCACGATCCATGAGAGAAGGAAATTAATAAATTGAACTTCATTTTAAAAAAAACAACTCTTTCTCCAAGAAAGACACTGTTAAACAAATGAAAAGACAAAGCACAGACTTGGAAAAAATATTTGTGAAGCACATATATGACAAAATATACAAGCTCAACAATAAAAAAACAAAAATTCAATGGAAAAAATGGGCAAAAAATGTGAACAGACACCTCACCAAAGATATACAGACAGCACATAAGCAATGAAAGATGTTCAATGCCATGTGTCATTAGGGGATTGCAAATTAAAACAGCAATGAAATGCCATCCATACCTATCGGAATGGCTCAAACCCCTCAATTGATAATACCAAATGCTGGTGAGGATAGGAAACAGCAGTTGGTAAGCAAGTCACTGCTGGTAGGAATACAAAATAGTACAACCACTTTTGGAAGGCAGTTTGGCAGTTTCTCACAAAGCTAAACATAGTGTTACCAAATGATCCAGCAATCGTGCTCCTGGGTATTTACCCAAATGAGCTGAAAACTTATATCTACACAAAACCCTGTGCGTGAATGTTTATAGCAGCTTTATTCACAATTGTCAAACACTGGAAGCAGCCAAGATGTTCTTCAATAGGTGAATAGATAAACAAACTGTGGTACATCCATACAATGGAATATTTTTCAGTGATAAAAAGAAATGAAGGAAGCGGATGTGGCTCAAGCGATTGGGCTTCCACCTACCATGTGGGAGGTCCCAGGTTCGGCCCCCAGTGCCTCCTGGAGAAGGCGAGCTGGTGTGGAGGGCAGGCGCAGCGAGCTGACACAACAAGATAATACAACAAAAGAGACACAAAGAGGAAAGGCAATGAGAGATACAACAAACCAGGGAGCTGAGGTGGTCAGGTGACTGAGCACCTCTCTTCCACATAGGAGATCCCAGGTTTGGTTCCCAGAGCTTCCTAAAGAGAAGACAAGCAGACACAGAGAGCACACAGCAGATGGACATAGACAGCAAACAGCAACCCCAAACAATGGCAGGGGGGTGGGGTGTGGATAAATAAATAAAATAAATTTTTAAAAATTAAAAAAAATAAAAAGAAATGAGCTATCAGGCCACGAAAAGACATGGAGGAACCTGAAATGCAGATTGCTTAGTGAAAGAACCCAGTTTGAAATGGCTACATATTGTATGATTCCAATTATATGACATCTGGAAAAGGTAAAACTACAGAAACAGCAAAAAGATCAGTGGTTGCCTGGGGTTCAGGCAAGGGAGGACAGGATAAAAAGGTGGAGCACAGGGGATTTTTAGGGCAGTGAAACTATTCTCTATGATACTATAATGGTGGATACATGGCATTATGCATTTATCAAAATCTGTAGGACAAAAAGAGTGACTCCTAATGTAAACTATGGAAATTAGTTAATAATAAGGTATTAATATTGATTCAGCAATTGCAATAAATGTCCCACAACTAATGTAAGAGTTTATAGGGGAAACGGTGGGAGGGAGGGAGGGGGTATAGGGGAACTCTCTGAACCGTCTGCTCAAGTTTCTGTAAAACTAAAACTGCTCTAAAAAATAAAGTCTATTAATTAAGAACAAAAACATCCTACTACTAGTCTTGTCTTCAGCAGCCCAGGCCAAATGACTACTAGATATTAAAATCAGTTAATCAAACAGGCGCTAATAGAGTGGTAACTATGTGTGAAAAACCTTCCTGGCAAGATGGGCATTTGTTGCTTCGTGTTTCTTTAATTGAGTCGGGCAATCGCAGCTCATTGTTTCCATCATATTCTTATAGACCCAGCAGAGGAAGCACGTGCCTTGAAATTGTCACTTTACTGCTATTAATGTACACTGACCAGAACGATTTAGTTTGATTTTAATTAAAATTTGACCTTTGGGTTTGCACTCTGAAATGATTCTATCACCAAGAGAACTTTTACATTTTTAATTAATAATAATTTAATTAATCTTATATGAATCATGAGTTTGGGCGATTTTACAATAGTAGTCAACTGTAGTAAAGGAAAAGGGGATAAATATCTCATGAATCATAAAATTCCAGCACTTCCCCAGGGACAAACAGATCTGGGTGAACTGCAGGGAAGGCTGGTCAGCCCCAGAAGCGATCTTGTTCAGTAGCATCACCCAGGAGAGAGCTAGCTCCTCCAGTGCCAAGCAGCTGATGCTTATTATCATCTCAGCATATCTTGCTCCTTATTATCCAAAGTCAGCCCTGGTCGCAGTGCCCCATGTGCTCCCTGGGCCAGGAAAGACCCTTGGTCCCCAGATAAAGTCTGGCATCTAGAACCACCCAGGAAAACACATAGCTGGGGTGTGGAGACAGGACTTGGGCTAACAAGAAAAGAGTGTGTGGCTACAGGAATTTGGAATAAGTGAGAAACATTTCCTGGCCCTGACACTGTTTGCTCATTCATTCCTGCTGGGGGCTTCCAGATGGTTGCTGTGTTTATTCACATCTCAAGGGGTCTCCCAGACTAGTGCCATTTGCTCACCCCATCCACCACTTCTGCTCTATCCACATACCATCTTATTCCACCCTGAGGATTTTTACCCTAATAATGGCATGCTGGAGCCAGCTCCTAGTGGCTTGCAAGAGCCGATTGTTAAATTTTCAGGAAATTTACAAGCTGGTTGTTAAACACAGTCATTATTTAAAACTAAATTATATGAGCTTATGATTAAATAAATTATATTAAAACACAAAGACAATAAATACCCAAAGCTCATCACTTCCTAATGAGGAAGTATCTCTCTGGTGGGAATACAGTGTAATGGCGTGCTGCCAGGCAGCTCTTTCCAACTCATCTCCCTGTTCAGTGACCTCACATTGGTAGCCTGGAGTGTTTATACAATGGAAAACAGCAAATGCTACCAATATTTGTCTTTCTTCCCCTGAGAGCCCACCAGTGGATATTGGTCTATATCCTATGGCACCAGTTAGGCTGGTAAATGGCAGGAGAGGGCACACCCAGCAGAGTGGATGGCCTGAACAGAAAAGACAATTAGAGGCAAGAGGTAGCAAAGGGCTTGGGCCCAGGACCAGCCTGAGCCCTTTAGAGGACCTGAATACCACTCAGGGTTTAAGGGAAATGAGGACTGAAGGTCCCCATGGAACCAGGGTCCATGCAGAGGAGGGAAATGGATGCTTCCCACTCCCCTTTCTCTTATGGAGAAAAAGCCAAGGACAGGGACAAAAGGGAAGGATGCCCCTAATCCGACCTTCCACCCCCAACAAAATCCCCCCATGCCTGCCTATATCTGGAGAAAGGAGATTGAGGGGCAATGAGGCTGAGAAGCTACAGGTAAGCGCCCGGTGGGGCTGTCCTTTGGCACAAGGCTGCCACTCAAGGCAGGGTGTGTGCGGAAGCCTAAAGATTTTCTCTTTCCTAATCCCTTCCCACCCTGTTGCTTCCCCTTCTCTCCACCCCTCCTCCCAGGTTGCCCCAAGTGGAGGTACCTTCGCCAGTGTTTGAGAAGGCCCCAGTAAACATGTGAGCAGGGTGCTCTGGAGGCAAGGGGGGCAGGCTGTGACGGCCAGTCCTGGGGAGAGAGGAACTGAGGAAAGGGGAGTCCTCCCCCCCTACTCCACTGCTCCTCTTTGTGCTCCTTGAGGGCAGGCGCTGGGTCTTACCTGTTTCCCAAATGCCTAGCATTATCCCTTGCATCTAGCAGGCTTTCAGTAAAATGTTTCTTGAATGAATGAATGAATGAGCATGTTGCTAGAGAAAGGGAATCTCCTTCTCATGACTATTTTTAAATGAGGGTCTTTCTCATTTCCTTTGGGGTTCATTCTCTTTGGATCAGGCAGGTGAGGGCCTGCACCAAGCTTCACCTTGGCCCCCAACCACACAGGACCATCCTCTGCATCCAGTCCTCCTGCATCAGGGCCCAGAACCAAGAGCTCACCAAAGCCTGGGAGCAAAAGAATGTATTAGCCCCAAACTAGAGAGAGAAAAATGCAAAGTCAGGATTAAGACACTTGGTGAAACATAATATGCCAACGAGTATGAAAGTCCATGTAATTCCTATATATTTGATTAGGATAGGGGTGTGTGTCTATGGTTTTCTTTTTTTTTTTACATTTTCTGCAGTGGGGGCTCCAAAAGTAAAAATCCCTGGAGCTTTAGAATGGCCCATTTTAGCCATGAGACAGAAGTCCTAGGCAAGCTAATAAAGGCAGCCCCTGGCCTTCCTGCATGGAGATCAGGTGGTGAGAAGGAAGCTGTAATCCCAGCAAGAAGCCACCAAGGTTTGTGCTTGACCGGTGCTGCTTCTGAAGTAAAAGACTCTGCAGCTGGTTTTAGATGAGAAATTCTTTTCTAAATGTCTCCTGTTTGAGCCCCTTTCCCACCAAGTATAGATGACAGCCGGTCCATGGGACATTAAAAAGGAAATGAAGTTTTCTTCCTCCTAAGGATGGTTTCAGAACTCGGTCAATTGGAAGGAAATGGGGAAGTAGGAGGCTTCAGAAAAAGCCAAACATTTTTTCTTTTTTCCCAGAAAGGGATCCGTGTGAGGAACACGTGTAGTTTAGCCACGTTAGTAATCGTATATCCTGATAATCTGACATCTTGCCTCGCTTTAACAGTGAGCCCAGAAGGATTTTTTTCTTTTTTTTTTTTAAAGAGACAGAGAAAGAGAGGGAGACAGAGAGAGAATAGAGACAGAGAATATAGAGAGACAATAGAAAGAGACAGAGAGAATAGAGAATAGAGAGAGAATAGAGACAGAGAGAGAAAGAGAAAGAGAGAGCCAAAAGGATTTTGGAAAAATGTCATTCTGTGTACTGTATGTATTTGTATGTAAAATAGACCTGCTTTGAGCAAAGAAGCATCAATTCCTATTACTTAGAAAAAGATGAGAAGGCAAATCGGCAGCTGCTAGACAACAATCAGACATAACCCCCCTTTGTTGTGTTTTGTGCCTCCAGGTCTATTTTTTTTAATGGGTCAAACTCTCCTTCTGCCTCTTGTAGTTCATAATTGCCAGTGAGTTCAACGATTCCTTTCTATGACATAACAACTGATCAACTGCAGGATCATTGCTGATAAAACAATGTATTAAAACTAACCTTTAAGGAAGTGGATGTGGCTCCAGTGATTGGGCTCCCATCTACCATATGGAAGGTCCTGGGTTCAGTTCCCAGGGCCTCCTGGTGAAAGTGAGCTGTCCTGCGCACAGTGCTGACGCAACAAGATGATGCAACAAGAAAGAGACGCAGAGGACAGACAGTGAGAGATACAACAAACCAGGGAGCTAAGGTGGTTCAAGCGACTGAGTGCCTTTCTCCCACGTCAGAAGGTCCCGGGATCAGTTCCCGGTGCCTCCTAAAGAGAAGACGAGAAGAAAAGACAAGCAGACACAGAAGAACGCGCAGCAAATGGACACAGAGAGCAGACAGTAAGCGCAAGCGGAGGGGGCGGGGTGGGGAATAAATAAAATAAACAAATATTCTTAAAAAAACAACTAACCTTTATGTGTGTGAGATAATGATATGCACTTTAACACGCACACAAACAGTGCCGAAGCCCAAGCCAGATGCCAGGCTGGCTGTGGCTTTACTTGAGCAAAGCTGAGCACGTGTTCCCATAATGGAGCAAGAATTTACAGCAACAGAAATGTATGGGCGAGTTTAAAGCTTCATCTGTAAGGCCATACTGCATGGCGAGAACCAACAATTATTGTATTTGCTGCTTTGTAGCATGATGAGAAACTCAAACACTTTCGATAGAGTGTGGGCTCCCTCTGCTGCTAGCAGGAGACATCAGGACTCAGGCACCTGGGGCTCCTGGGGGAACCTGAGCAGAGCAGGTGGCATGTCTTGGGAGAAGATAGGGCTGAACCTTGCAAAGGGACAGGCTTGTTCTGCAGGCCCTGCCCCTGTGGGGTTCTGGAACTATCTGTGCTGCTGCTGCAACAAAGAGCAAAAATGAAAGTGATGGAAAAACACAAAGAAACCCAAGATGTTCTGTCTGCACCACCTGTATTCATACTAGAATGTGCCACAGAACTGATGCTGAAATACACCCTGCCCAGAGAAGCTTCTTTTTTTAAACTTCCACAAGGCCACTGCCAGAAGCTCCTTCAGCTCCATTTCAGACCCCTGTCCATTGTGCCAGTTCATCCATTTCTCAGAAAAATTAGCTACTGCAGAATCCAGGAAAAAAAATATTAAGAAACAGTTTGAGATCCTGATAGAATACAGAAGACATGCTGTCAATATGTCAATAGAACAGGAACAAAAAAAGTCCCATTAATTGGAACAAACAAGGTTATTTTAACAAAACATAAAAAATACAAAATGCACATCTACTCTGAACTGCTAAAAGGTAAACAAGAATGCAAAACTCATAAAAATAAAGAGAAAGGGGCCGGCTGTAGCTCAATTGGTAGGGTGCTGGTTTACCGCATGGGAGGCCCCGGGTTCAGTTCCCAGGGCCTCCTTGAGCAGGCAGACCGCCTTGAGAAGACAAGCCACCGTGGGCAGGGCAAGACCCCATGAGCAGGCAAGGCCGCCGCGCAGTGAGCTGACTCGGCGGGTCGCTGCAACAGTGGGGAGACAAGCAGACACAGAAGAACGCAAAAATGAACACAGCAAGAACAAGCAGAAAGGGGGGGAGATATATAAAAAAAAACACAGAGAAATTTATAGAAACACAATACTATGGGAAGAATTCTAAATAAGTCTTTGATCTTGCAAATAAAAAAAATGTACAGGTATGCAGAAGATATAAATAGCATCATGTTAACTTAAAAAGTACTTATCAGACTTGCCCACTACCAATAAAGAATACATCTTCCAGAGAACATTTATAAAAATTAATCACTAATAGTGTGATGAAAAAAAATCTCAGGATTTTATACAAGCCCACCTTCTCTGACTCCAAAGCAATTTTTAAAAGTCCAAGAGTTAATTTTTTTAAACACTTAATCACATGACAGTTTACAATCTTCTGGTAGTCCATAGTACTGTTCAGCAAATATTTACAGCTTCCCACTTTCCACGCATGGGAGAGGAATGCAGTTCCTCCACCACCTTTGAAATTAGGCATAGTCAAATGATTTGATCTGGCCAATGAAATGTGAAGAGAAATGCTGGGTATCACTTCTGGATAGAAACTTAAAGGGACGGTGTGTAATTCTCTGATGTGGCAACTGGTAACATTTGAGATGACAGCTGCTCTGTTAACCCCTGTGTCAGAGTGAAGAGACATGGGGTAGAGCCTCCAGGCAATCTCGATTTACATGCAAAAT
>PVKH010042828.1:0-10794 GCA_004027955.1 Chaetophractus vellerosus | reverse complement strand
AGTTTTGTAGGCCAAAAGTCTTAAATCCAGGTATTGATAAGTCTCCAAAGGCTTTAGGAGACTTATATAAAGTCTCTTCCAGCTTCTAGTTGTGGCAAATGTTGCTTGGTTTGTGACAATATAACTCCAATCTCTTCCTGTCCTCATAAAGCCTTCTCCTCTGTGTCTCCCTGTGACTCCTATTCAAATCCCACTCTCCTTTCTCTAATAAAGACACTAGTCATTGGATTTGGGCTCACATTAATCCATGTGACCTCATCTTAACTTGATTATATCTATAAAGATCCTGTCCCTGATAAGGTCACACTCACAGGTACCAGAAGTTAGAACTTGAACATACTTTTTTGGAGGACACAATTCAACCCACTATATCCATGGTTTTGAATGTCATCTCCAATCTGACAACTCCCATATTTTTTATCTTCAGTTCAAGCTTCTCCCATGAACCTAAAACTTATAAATAAACTTCCTATTAGACGTCTTCACATGGATGACTAATAAGGAATCTCAAATCTAACATTTCCAAAGGTGATTACCTGATTTCCTCTTCTTTATCCTCCAGATCTGCTTCCCATACAGTTTTCTTCATCTCAGTTAATGGCAATTCAAACTTTCCACTTGTTTAAGCCAAGTCATACCTGAATCTTCCCTTTCTCTCATACTCCACACGTCTAAAGATATATAGAACCGAACTGCTTTTCACCAACATGACCATTGCACTCTGGTTCAAGTCACCATCTTATTTCTTCTGGATAATTTCCATCCTCTCCTAATTTGTCTCTCTACTATATCCTTGCCTGAGATGGTCTATTTTTACCGAAAGCAAGAGGGATCCTATAACTCTTCTCAAGTCTCCAGTGACTCTCCATCTCACTCAAAATAAAAGCCAGTATATTTATGATAGACTAGAAGGCATCACATAGTCTGGTTCCTATTAGCTCTGTGACATCACATCTTGAAATTCCCTGTCTGCTCAGTCTGCTTCACACTGGCTTCTTCTCTTGGAGTATGCCATGCACGATGCTAAACCAAGCTATGTAGTTTCCCGTCCCTCTATTACAATATTCTTTCCCAGAGAGGTGAGAATGTGCTTGACACATTCTCCCTACTACCTGGTTTCAGTCTTAACCCTAGAAAGAAAGTTAAATATTTTATTCTTTTCTTGGGACCTGGCAGTCTTGGATTCAATTCTAAGCATGGGTAAGGAATAGGGTGCTGGTATTGTGTGTACTCTAATCAGCACACAGCCTGAATTTTTAAAAAATGCTTATTAAAACCTGCACATGGGCTTTGTCATATTCTTCTTTGTAACTACAATTCCTGGCACACTGGTACTCCAAAAAGAAAAAGAAAAAGTTAATAAGTGATATTACATGCAATTTGAAATTCATATATAAATAATTTATAGTAATCTCAATGAAGTTGCAATATGGTGGAAAATACAAACAAGTCTGATCATCAAAGGGATATATCCAAAATACTAGAAGTATACAGGGAAGATAAATTATTTATGCTGTGGCAGGAGCATCGAGTTAAAAATTATAGATGTACTCCTGGGGTTTCTGGAGTTTGAGGATGCCTCTGATGAATGGGAAGGATTTTGAGAAGCAAAAATAGATGCTGAGGAGAAACTGAATAGAAAACCAGAAGCGGAAGAGTCCCTAATGAAACACGTAGCCTCATATTCCCCAAATCCTTCTTGAGACAAAGATGCACTCTTTGATTCAGAGAGGGATAGGTTTCAGTTAACAACAATGAGTATAGTGAAGATTCTTGAGGCTTTCTTGCACTGGAAGCTACTGGAAAACAACCATTATTCTGAAATACCCTCAAGTTTGAGGCCTAGGCCAATGTCACGCAAGGACTCAGGCAACACAGCTCGAGGTTGTGGCCTTTCAGAATCTTGATTTGGGAGACAAATGTGTGTTACATTCTCAGAAATCCATCCAAGGATTTCTCCAATCATTTTAGAAAATTTTTTTCTACAGTTTACAATAGTATATATTTTTCTTTTTCTAACTAAACTTTGAGATAGCATAAAATAAAATTGACTTTTTAATTTTTTAATTTATGATACTAATTGTTTTAATACCCGTAGAGTTTTATGTAACCATTGCCACAGTCATGGTGCCCAACAGTTACATTACCCTCCTAATGCCATCTTGCTCCCCTTTTGTAGTGAAATCCAACCCCACTTCTATCTCCTGGCAATCACTGATCTGTTTTCTTTCCCCATAGATTTGCTACTCAGAGAATGCCATGAAAACAGAATCATAGAGTATGCATCCTTTTGATACTAGTTTCTTTTATTTGGCAAAAGCCTTTGATTCATCCATGTTATTGCATGCATCAAGAATATTCTCCCTTTTTAAAAAATAATTTATTTATTTATTAATTTTAAAAAGTGAGAAGAAAAAAAAGGCAGCAGCAGCATCTCTGCAGACCAATGCCACTATAAAGGAAATTTACTATTAACATTTCTAGCTACAGTTTGGGAAGGCTATCATAAAAATGATGTTATATCCTTTGGAGGAAAACTCTTTATTAGAATGTAATAGGACAGTTTTAAAGATTCATAAATGGTAGCCTGGATGGAGTCATTGTTTGGGCAGTATATTAGAATTATTCAATTTCACAAATTTGTGAAAGTAAAAACCGAATTTTTTTAATAGAAATGATGAATTAAATATTTAAGATTTTAAAAAGTGTATTCTCCTTTTTATTGTAGAATTGTGTTCCATTGTATGGCTATACCACAATATGTTTATCTGATAGATATTTGAATTATTTCTAGTGCTGTGGAATTAAGACTAAAGCTGCTATAAACATTTGTTTACAGGTTTTGGGGTGAATATAGGTTTCCATTTGCCTAAGGTAAATACCTAGGAGTCGGATGCTGATCATTCAGTAATTGTATATTTAACTTTATCAGACATTTCTAAACTGTTTTCCAGAGTAACTGAGAGTTCCAGTTGTTCCACATCTTCACCAACTCTTGGTATTTTTTTCTTTAACTTTTCAATTTAGCCATCCTAGTAAGTATGTAGGAGTATCTCAATGTTAACTTGCATTTTCATTTGTTATCCTTTCTCCATCCAACAGTTTTTAAACCTTTTTCAGAAATCAATTGATCATGTTTATGTGGGTCTAATTTTGGACTTTCTATTCTGTTCCATTGTTCTATGTGTCAGTTCATTCATTTTAATCAACCTTATTTTCAGTACTTAAAGTAAAACTGGGAGCATGGTCCAATAGATAACAGAACAGTTTTCCTTGTAACAGCAGATCTCTTTGGCATGTAAAGGACTGCTAATGTTCTCTTGGCTTGGTTACATGGGATAAGTCCTGAAAGATATGAAAAGTCTCTTTCATCTCTATAAATGTTGCTATATACAATAAGATAAATATTAATGTTAACATTATCGGAATAAGTGACTGATATCTGATTCCAAAAGCAGTGCTTAAAATATTTGAAGAATTTTTGATAAGGAATCGAGCAGGGTGGAAACAAACGGAGTATGATGAGCCAACTTATATAATTTTTTCTTTCTCCACAAATCAAAATATGAGATTTCTCTCCTTTTATATCCCCTTTGCTAAATCACTCTAAAACTATCTGAAATTATCCTAAGTTGTATGAAGAAGTTCATGACTTAGTATCATTGACTAGCTAATTTGAGAGTTGTTTTGTAGGGAGCCTCTGCAGATCCCCTTAGTATAACCTAAGTTGCCCTTGGGCTATAGAAAGACAAAGTAAGGAGACCTTAATTAAATTTGAAAGTATTATCTCTTAGTTTGTAGTTTAGAACCACCATGCTAAGAGACAGAACTAAAAATGGAAATGAGAATAATCAATAAATAAATTATTAAAAAATAGCTTGTAAGGCCCAAGTCCATCTCTGTCATCCTGCTGCCCAAGATTTTCTTTCCTTTTCTTATCCTTAAACCAGTTCATAACTTTCATTGCATTTTAGATTAAATTTGCATATCTTCAAAAAGTTGATATTCAGCCAAATAGATTAGAATCTCTGGGCCTGAGGCCCAGTCGTCTATACTTTTTAAAGCACTTCAAGTGATTTTCATGTACAGCCACAGTTGTGAACTTCTGTTCTGATGGTCTTTTCCTATACTAAATCTCTGCCCTCACACTCTTACCAAGACAATACAGTCTGTCTCCCCTTGCCCTGCTCTTCTCCACATTCTAGCCATCCACAATCCCCTTAATTTTGTAAGCTTAATGTCCTTTTTTATTGTCTAACTGGGTCCCCTATGTGCATGACATCAGGGGAAGGGTTAAAGTGACCTCAGATTAACATTTCTATCTTAAGAATCGACACAATACTATGCATCCACTTACCCCTTTGCTGTCTGAGCCTCAAGTAATATCAATATGACACCCTCAACAGTAAAGTTTCATAAAAGTCATTATGTAAATCACTCCCTATTTTAAACCTTCTAGCTGGTATATTTGCTTTTATTGTATTTTTCCTAATTCACAGTTGCAGAATGATTACTTTTATGAAATGTCAGCAAAATATCCACACACACATACATTCTGAAGTTAGCATTCAGAGCTTTGTATGAAATGGTCTATCTAGTCTTACAAGAGTCATAGTTCTTTCTTACCCATGACAACTAACAAGGATGTGAGGATGGACAACTCCCATACCAAGGAATGAGAGAGTCTGCAACCAGAAGCAGGAGAGTCCCATCCATTGGCTATATGGGATCAAAGGCCCCTCTCAATTAGAGATGAAATGGATGTCACCATCCCAGAGTCCTCAGGATTGGGGAATGAACTGTGGACTAGAGTGGAGTTACTGGTATTCTACTGTAGACTTATTATGATTCTAGCATTGGAAGAAATTACATTGATATGGAGGCAGTAGCCCTGGAGGCTCTGAGGGCAAGGAGAGGGAAAAACAAATGTAATACAGGGACATTTTTGGGACTTGGGAATTGTTCTGAATGACATTGCAATGACAGATATAGGCCATTATATATCTTCCCATAATCTACAGAATTGTGTGAGAGAGATATAATGTAAACTATAATCCATGCTCAGTGGCAATACCCCAAAATATGTTTATCAATTGCAATGAATGTACCACACTAATGAAGGATGTTGTTTATGTAGATAAATGTGTGAGGTGTGGGGAGCGAGGCATATGGGAATCCCTATATTTTTTATGTAACATTTATGTAATCTAAGTATCTTTAATGTATTTAAAAGAAGAGTCATAGTTTATTATGAGATTCAGGAATCTCATATAGGAATCTAAATGTTATTAATCATACACAAGGGAAGAGCTGGAGAGGAAATGAATAAGAGACTTGGCAAGAAAGATTGTAGAATTTTATCTCCCTAATTTATAGAGGCATGATCAAATCAATGAAAGCTAAATCTAATTAATTAATTAGTCAGTTAATCTTTCTTATAGAATGATATAAATGGGAAAACACTAGTCCTAAGAGATCATAAATAAGGTATAAAATTCAAGTTAAAAAAAAGTAGTTCATTATCTTTAAGTGGATTACATTGGGCTCCTATGAACTACAAACCCAATTCGGATAAAATTTAAAATATAGACATCCTTGTAAAATATATTTGGTGAATATTGTTATCCCCAAATCTCTTTGGAAAATAATTAATAATTTAGTTGATTTGGCATATCTAACCACTGTGAATTATTTGTTTTTCTTTTTATATTCCCCTGCATCTCAATAGTTCTCAATATAGCATTTTTTAGAAATATCATTGCCATGCTGTTTATTTATTTTGCATAAAAGATTGTTTATTAGCTCTAGTAGCTGCATTGTGGATTTTTCAAGGGCTTTTTATATAGGATAATGCAATCTGAAAACAGGGAAAGTTAACTTCTTCCTTTCCAAATGGGATGTTTTTTTTTTTTTCCTTTTATTTGCCTAATTGTTCTAGCTAGAACTTCTAATGTAATTCTCAATAACAATATTGAATAATTGTTGTGACAGTGGGCATCCTTGTCTTGTACCTGACTTTAGGGAGAAAACTTTCAGTCTTTCATCATTGACTATTATATTCATCATGAGTTTTTCATATATGTCCTTTATCATGTTAAGGAAGTTTCCTTCTATATCTACTTTTCTAAGTTTTGTTTTTTTTTATGAAGAAAGCATGCTTTATTTTGTCAAAAGCCTTTTCTGAGTCAATTGAGATTGTGAGGTTTTATTTTTCCCCTTCTTCTATTCATGTGGTATATTACATTAATTTTCTAATGTTGAACTACCCCTGCAAACCTGGGATAATCCCATTTGGTCAGAGTGCATAATTTTTTAATATGCTATTGGATTCAGTTCACTAGCATTTTGTTGAGGTATATAATTTTCTTTTCTTATGTTATCTTTATCTGGATTTGGTATTGGGGTGATTTTGACCTCATAGAGTAAGAAAGGAAATATCCCCTCTTCAATGTTTTTGGAAGAGTTTGAAAAAACTGTTTTAATTCTTCTTGGAATGTAAGTTTTAGCAGCATAGATATCCAGTTCTGGGATTTTTTTTTCCCTTGGGAGGTTTCTGACTGCTGATTCAATCTCTTTACTTGTTACTGATCTGTTGAGATGTAGGCAGTTGTGTGTTTCCAGGATTTGTACATTTATTCTAAATTATCTAATTTGTTGATTTACAGTTGTCCACAGTACTCTTTTTAAAGCCTTTTTTATTTCTGTGGGGTCAGTAGTAATGTCTCCCCTTCCATTTATGATTTTAGTAGTATCATCTCTCTTTTTTGCGTGTTCAGTCTAGCTAAAGATTTGTTAATTGAATTGATCTTTTCAAAGAACCAACTTTTGATGTCATTGATCTCTGTATTTTTTTTAATTCTCTAATTCATTTATTTCTGCTGTAATCTTTGTTTTTTCTTTTGGAAGAGATTTAAAAAAATCAATTCTATTGATACATATTAATAAAGCATGCAATTCATCTGAAGTACACAATCAACGTTATTTGATACAATTACATAGATGTGCATCATTATTCAATCATTATTTAAACATTTTCATTATTTCAATAATATTAATAAGCAAAAAACAGACAAACAAGAAAATTCTTTACCTCTCAATTTCCCTTGCCATCCAAAGTGTATAATCAAAGCCTTTTAGTATAATCACAGTTTTGTGCATTCATCACCACAAAAGATTTTAGAACAATTTCATTACTCCAAAAAGAAAAATCCCACATTGCTTAGCAGTCACCTCTCAATCCCTCTCCTTTCCTAGCCTAACATAACCACAAGTTTCTGGATTTTTACCTTGTTACTTTGGACAAGAAAAGAAATTTTCTGTTCTTTGTATTCTTTATAATATCTTGTTGCACACTGAATATTTCATTATTTTACTGTTATCTCTGGGATATCAGAGAGTTATGACATTTGATTTGTATGTTCCTTAAATTTGTATCCAACTATTGACATGACAGAGATACCCTTGAATGCCAGGAGCTAACAAAAACACACAAACAAATGTAAAAAGAAAAAAAAAACACCTTTCACAGTCTTGGCAAATTGGCTCTGCATTGGCTGGCACTTTCATTCAAAGTTTAACCCTCTTATCATTATCATCCCATGGCAAATATGAAGCACAGAGTTATCTCTTTATTTTCTGAGCTGGTGTTGTCCTGGGCTTGTAGTCACTCATGGTCTTAGTGGATCCCCCATTGATAAGAATCCAAATGTCTCCTCTACACCCTATGAAAGAAACTACCCCCCCATACTCCCAGGTGCTCCATTGTATGTCTTAAAGCCTGTAATTTCTTGCCCTAGATTTATTTGACTTAATTTTTTCTTAAGCTGCTTTGGTTGTCTGCAAGTTGCTTCTTCTTGCAGGGCAAGTTCTGGGAGGGTGACCCAGACACAACTGTCCTGGTTCAGGCTATCAGGCTGCCACCCAATAGATTGGCACTGACATAAAGGCACCCCAACATGCACTTAGAGGCTACTCTGCTTCTTCCAGAACTGGGCCAGAGACCCACAATTGGGTGCAGGCCAGTTCTACACAGTGTTGGGGAGGGACCAGGGCCATAAACTTCCACTATTTTTAAAGCTGTTTTAACTTGATGCATTAACCCAGTTACTGCAACACTTTAGCTGTATTATATAGTTCTGAGGAAGATGGCTGTGCCACTTTTTGTTGGTGCTTTTTGTTCAGAGATTATATGGAGTATAGCACCGAGGAGTATCTACACTACCATCTTGGTCAACTAGAAGTCAAAGGTTCTTCTTTCATGTTAGAAACACTGCATTTATCATAGAAAAAAAAAAAAGATGGACTAAAAGCTTAATAAAATCTAGTTTTGTAATTTATAATTTTGATAGATTGAATATTAATTTAAAGCTCAACAGACTCAGTAAATAGTCTTTTCTTATACAGAAGACTTCTTTGAACACTGAGAATTCAAATAAACATATATTGCACTTTATTAAATAGAAGACAGAATATAAATTAGGCTTAACTTCGTGATCATCATTTTGAACATCAATTATTTTACTCTTTAGTAATGGGGTAATATAGGGCTCTTTGTTGGTTTTTTTGTTGTTGTTGTTGTTTGTTTTTGTTTTTGCCCTAATAATGAATATCTTCAAATTGTTATATTTGTTTCACTTTGCAATTCTGCTGTTTCCTCTCAACTAACAGCTTTTATTTCTCATTTTTTCAATTTTCAGAAGATCTTCTTTATCTACTTTAGGTACTTCTAATGTTTTTGTAATCTAATGATAGAAGACAGATATTGAGAGAAAACAAAACGATGGTACTTGTTATATCATTGAATTTAATTTTACAAATAATTCAATGGGCTGAGTATCTATGTGTAATCTAAATCTATCATTTTCTGGGATGACTCTTTTCTTAAAAACCAAATAAAACAGCTCTAGCGAACATGCTACGTTAGAGCCAGAATTCTGGTGGCCTGCATGAGAGGTTCAATGGGGGATTCATGTGGTCCAAGTTCCTCTCACTTTAAATTCCAGTTCACACAGAACCTTCCACACCTGCTTTCTGTACTGTCTTCGCAGCTGCTGATCTCTCAACCAATTTTTCCCAAATGTACCAAATAGTTCTTTCTCTTTATTCACACAAACCACTGCTAACACAAGGACTTTAAGCACAACAAAATCTTACTGATGGTTTGGGTATATGGAGGTGAGGAAAGGCAATGATGTGACATGATTACAAGACAGGGTATGAACCTACTGAAAACTTAAAGTCAGAATACACTACTTCTAGGCATTTGCCCCCATCTCACCCTGCTCCAATTGCCCTCTTTCTCCTTAATTCCATCTCTCACCATGAGTTTGTCCTAACCCCCTTTCTATACACGCATTTTTTCCATCTCTCCTACTCTTGTGTCCCTACTCTTGTATCAAATATCAAAACTCCTGTAGCTTCATCATGCTTTGAGATCTCTTTAGTCCTTGTCTAAATTTCTACTAAATAAGATCACTTTACATAAAAAAACAAGCCCTTCATTTAGTTATCATCAATAAGAAAAAAAATTTTCCTTAGGAATTGTCACTAGAACAACTAGCTAAATCTGCTTCCACCTCTAAATATAAACATTGTTGATACATTTCAGTAAAACTCTTGGGAATTGTAAGAGATCATCTCCTCATAGCTCAAAACTATTTTCTGTTCTTTCTTGTCTTATATTTGTACTTTATATAGGATTGGAATGATAATATAAAATAGGATTGAAAATAGAGAGAAAGAAAATAACTAACCAGGAAAATAACCTATGGACTTCATGTTTCCATGTATATTATGTGTGTATTATGATATATATGTGTGTGTATGCATTTCATATACAATAAGAAGAGAAGGGAAGTAAATAAATTTACTGTGAGATTTCCAGGCAGCCTAGATGCCAAGTACTAGCTATAGTACCGTCAATAATCGTCTTATTTAATATTCACAGTAATCTTCAATATTAAATAAGCTTAGATATCTTAGGTAATTTTAACAAATCTTAGAGTTAATAAGTTATGGAGCAAATATAGCAACTCATTTGCTTCTGGAGGCCATGGTGCTATGCCATGTGTGTTTACATGGCTCTCTAAGTAGATTTGTTCACAACCATTGTCTTTAAAAGAGTGCCCAAGCTGAGTGGCTGGCTGTGTTTAAAACTCCTTGTTATGCAATGGCATACAAAGGATATGATTGACACACAGTCTTCTTAATCACTTGTGGTAGCTTGGAGCTAAGAATCCCAGAAAAACATGTTTTTAAACTTAGTCCTTTTCTGTGCATGTGACCCCATTATAAATAGGACCAATGGAATCAGGATGGGTCTTAATCTTATTACTGAGGTCCTTTATAAGCAGAATGCATTTCAGACACATGGAAGAGAAAGCCACAGGGGGAACAGCCAGTAGCTAGAAAATGATGGAATTGAGAAACCAGGAAAGGCCACCATGTGCATTGCCATGTGACCGAAAAGCCAAGGACCAAGAATCACCAGCAGCCACATTAGAATGTTGCAGTCTTCTGAGAAAACGCATCCCTTGATGATGCCTTAATTTTGATTGTCTCCTACTCTCAAAACCTGAGCCAATAAATTCCCATTATTTAAACCAACCTATTATGTGGTATTTGCTTTGGAAGCCAGGAAACTGAAATATCATGAAACTCTAGTAAATACTTAATAATAGAAGCCAGAAATCAAGTGAATTTTTGGTTGAACTATAAACAAAGTGCTGTGAAAGGATGGAGGACTCAATTTTGTTCTATTATTTCTTTAAAATTCTAATTTAAAAGTAGCTCTTC
>PVKH010042827.1:0-10782 GCA_004027955.1 Chaetophractus vellerosus | reverse complement strand
TGCATAAAAGGACGAGTACGTCCTCAATAAAGGGTCAGTCAGCCAGCCAGTTCCTCGCTGCTGAACCAGGAGAAAGGTCTCGAGTCGTTTGTTGCCGCGCGGTTTCTACCAGATACCCCCCACCCCGATCTGTGGAGACCAGGGAGCCCCTGGCTGGGTGCCGCTCCCTGAGAACCTCCTCATCCTCCTCGGCCGTTTCAGAGAGCACGCCGAACGGTCATAACCAGCCTGTGTCGCCGCCCAGGCCGCAGCCCGCAGCGCTGCCCAGCCAGGGCCGGGCGGGAACCGACACACATCAGCAACCCTGAGTTGGATTTTTTTTTTTTCATTTGATTGCTGTTTTGTTTATTTAATTTTAGGAGGCACTGGGGACCGATCTCCTAAAGGGAGGCAGGCACTCAACCGCTTGAGCCATATCTTTCCCCCCCAATGAGTATTTTGACAGGAAAAATGGTTCTACAAGCAAATAGTTGGCATCAGATAGATTAAAAAAAAATAATAGTACTAATTGTCTAATAGATGGAAAGCAAAGAAGGCATTGAAGAATATTTAACATCCAGGAATATGGCAGGTAGTCCATATCAAGGTGGTGTTTAAGCAGGTAGCAAGGCCTGAGGCAGAGAGCTGGGTTCATGATAAGGATCATGTTAGAGGGATAGGGTAGTGGGATGTTTGGAAGGTGGGCCTTCAAAGGTGCCATGAAGTTTCCAACTGTTTTTTTTTCCATATAATAAACTTTATTTTAAAAGAAGTTTCAGATTATAGAAAAGTTACATCAAAAGTATAGGGGATTCCCATATACACCACTCCCTCCCCCTCTCACATTTTCCCCTATTAATAGCATCTTATATTAGTGTGGTACATTTGTTACAATTGATGAACAAATATTGAAGCATTGCTGCTAACCAAGGTCTATAGTTTACATTGTGGTTTACACTTTGCACTGTACAATTTTTATAGGTTTTGATAAAATGTATAATGGCCTATACCCATCATTGCAATGTCAATTTACCTTTTCCTTGATTCTTTACACGACAGTAAGTACAACCCTTTAACTATTTTCTGGAGCTCTAAAAAAGATGGTTCTGACAGTTTTTACACGTTGTTCAAAACTCTGTGGAGTGACAGAGCCCTGTAACATCTTATTCTACTATCTTGCTGATGCCTTTTCCTAAGATAGGAAATTGCTTAACCTACACATTTAGATTTAGAAAAGCAGGTACAGATATTGATTCAGGAATGAAATAATGGTCCCTTGAATATATACTAAGGTGGAAACCAATTGGCTTCTACTGGGTATAGAGAAACATGCAAGATCTAGAACTCAAGTCAAAATATATAAGACATGTATATATTAATAGATGAATCTTTCTGGATCTGTGTCTAGGATTCAAATCAGACATCTTAAAGAAATACATGTGATATGACAAGCATTGTTTTTTAATATTGGGAAAAAGGCTTTAAAAAAAAAAAAAAAAGAAGTACCAGGGATTGAACCCAGGACCTCATACAATAAAATACTTTATAATGGTAAGCTCTGAAAATTTTTAAATTTTGAAACACAGGTATTACTAGATAATACCTTTCATGCTAAATTCTATATGTAAAACATTAGAAATGTAAGATCATGCATACACCACTATACTAAAAAACATATAGAACTATAAAGACCTTTTAATAATATATCTGCAGCACTAAATGCATGTGAAATTTATGCTTTAAATTTCTGATGAAAATGGATCTATTTCTTTAAGCTTTAAAAATTATAAAATAACAACTAAAATGACAGAATATGGAAGTTTTTTCTTCTTTATATTCATTATATTTGGGGATATTTGAATGAGTAGAATTCTGACCTAGACTCTAAGCTTGTAACTGCTTTTATTTTCCCTTTTCATTCACTGTCCTTCCCCACCCTGCTGTATACTCTTGGAAACAAGTATAAGCAATTGAATCACAACTACTAATTCTGTAAAAATCACAGCTACCACTTATCTAATATGTGGTGACCTACTGGATGGTTTCCCAAAAGTCCCAGTGAGAGTACATGTCATTATAGTGCATCTTTATTCAGGCTTAGAAAGTAAGTGTTCCCTCAAAAGTTTAACTCAAAGGTATATGTAAATACACTACAGCATGTTAAAATAAACACAGAGATATGGTAGTATACAAAACATAATTCCATGTTGAGATCTGAAGGAACTCTCATAAGGCCTCTAGTTCTTCTTTAATGGAATGCAGAACTTCCCCTTTCCTAGTACTTGTGAGGTAGATAAATGATGCTTTGTCTTTTGTGCTTATCAGCTATTCTTCAATGAGGAAACTTTCTGCCAGGTTTTTCACGTTTCTCGTTTTGCAGACTTTGCCACCAAAGGTTGCCTGTTAAAAGACGGCCGACAGAGTGACTATCTGATATTAAAATACTCAATTAAACTGAGATTGACCTCAGTCATTTCATCAATCTAAAATCAACTAGAGAATGGCCAGGTTAACTCAGGAGATTTATCTAAAGCAGCGCATCTATTAAACCAAATAATGATTAGAATGGCCTCATAGAATCTGAGATGGAGTTCAAATTTTCATGAAATTTTCTATCTGATCCGAGTGCAGGGAAGAAGAAAAGAAAGCAACCCTAGACAAGTCAGATGACAAAATCCTTATTGTGCATGGACTCTTTTTGCAGTTTATGGTTTGACTATGAACCATCAGTTTGACTATGAAGACATCATTGCTGTTGATATGGTTGAAATCAAGAAAATCTGGCTGTTTACATATTTCTCTAAGCATATGATATGCTCCCTGTTTTCAAAATGGAGCATAAGTCACAAAGGCATCCTGACAAGTATTAGAACTCTTAAGTATTGGGCTATTTTATTCCTCTGTGTATGCCTTCATTGGCTTCCTAAACATTTAATAAATACTTGAAAATCTACTTTTTCAAGGTTTAGGGCAGCATTCTCTTTCTCAAATATTTTACCGCTTAGACTGTGAATTTACAATCCATTTCCCACATTATCAAGGAGAAATAGCCACTAATTTCATTTAAGTCAGCTTTTGTAGCTTAAGGAGGAATTTTAGAATTTCCCCTCTTCAGTCTTTCTCCTCTCCCTAATTGTCCAAGAAGCCCTGGGAGCACCATCAGTCCAAAGAGATCAGACCTTTTCCCAAATGATTAGTAGGTTCAGTCCACTACTGACTCTATTTTCATCACTGCCACACTGTATAACATTTGAAAATTGGCTTTACACAGTATTGTGCACACTTGTCCGCTGCTGCAGTGATATCTTGCTCTTCAGACCCTCCATAGCTGCAGTCACTCCACACTTAAGCTACAACGGTACAGCTCATTTAATTTACATGTTCATAATCAGTACACAACCACAGATGGATGGCTGGTTCCAAAGGTCCTTGAGCCTCAGGCATTTGGCCTCACCCAACATTCTCCTTCCCTCACAAAGTTCTTCTTTGAGGTATTTAGGCTTATTTCCTTGCAAGTCAGAACTATCCTAATCTTTTGGAGCTGCTAATATTGTTGAAACTCAGGGATCTTTTCGAGGAGGGTCCTGCCTCTTATACAAATTTGCCCACTTTTCCCACAAAGAAAACTCTACATAACAAGTCAAGGAGTATTATAAGGCACCATCTTTTGGCAGTGTACAGAATTCCCTTTAAACCCAGGTCAGTGGAATCAGTGCCCATGGGTGTAGAATATCATAACTAGAGGATGGGAAGGGTGATGTGGCTCGAGCTATTGGGCTCCCATCTACCATGTGGGAGGTCCTGGTTCAATTCCTGGAGCCTCCTGGTGAAGGTAAGTGGGGTCCACACAGAGAGCTGATGCAACAAAAAGGAGACACAGAGGAGAGAAAGTGAGAAACACAACGAACCAGGGAGCTAAGGTGGCTCAAATAATGGAGGGCCTCTCTCCCACATTGGAGATTCCCAGGATCAGTTTCCAGTGCATCCTAAAGAGAAGACAAGAAGAGAAGAGAAGCAGACACAGAAGAGCACGCAGCGAGCGAGTGGACACAGAGAGCAGAGAGCAAGCGCAAGCGGGGGACAGTAAATAAATAAAGTAAATCTTAAAAAAAAATAACTAGAGGATGCTATTCATGTGCTTTTTTCCCATAACATGAAAACTCTGCTTCTAAATTATTTTGATAACTAGAAATTCCTATTGTTTAGACCTGTTCTTAGACAACTTTGAAAATAGCCAGGCTTTTTGTGTATGTGTGTGCTTCAACAACAGGAATTTGTTGTGTCATTTTTTAATGCAAGAAGTCTAAAATCAAGATATTGGCAAAGTCATGCTTTCTCCAAATTCTGTAGGGTTCAGTGGTGGCTTGTTGGGAATGCCTGGTGTTCTTTTGTTTTGTTGATACATCTCTTCTTCTGTCACATAATCTTTCTCCTTATTTGGCTTCTTCTTCCATGCTCAATCTCTTTTGCTTATAAGGACTCCAGTCATATTGGATTGAGGTCCATGCTGATTCAACTTGACCTCTTTTTTTTAATGTTTTATTGTAACATTTATACAAATAAAGTTTTTGCCTTTTAAACTACTTTCAAGGTACAATTTGTGGTATTAATTACATTCTCAATATTGTGCTACTATCAATAACATCTATTTCCCCAACTTTTTCATTATCTCAGACAGATATTTGCACCCATTGATTAATAATTCCTCCTCACTCCCTGTCCCAGCCCCTGGTAACTTGTAATCTACTACCTGACTCTATGAAATTTGCTAATTCTAGGATTCTAGGTTTTCACATAAATGAGATCATACAATATTTGTCTTTTTGTGCCTGGCTTATTTCACTCAACATGATATCTTCAAGGTTCATGCATTTTGTAGCATGAATCAAATTTTTATGGCTGAATAAATTTCCAGTGTGTCATTTACTTGCTGATGGACTTGGGTTATCCTCACCTTTTGGCTATGGTAAATAATGCTGCTATAAACATTGGAGTACAAATATCTGTTCGAGTCTCTGATTTCATTTATTTTGGGTATATACCAAGAAGTAAGATTATGGGGTCATATGGTAATTCTATGTGTAACTTTTTGAGGAATCACTGAAGTGATTTCCACAGTGGCTGCACCTTTTATAATGTCACCAACAATGTATGAGGGGTACAAATTTCTTTTCATCCTTGACAACACGTATTTTCCTTTTTTTAAGAAAATAATGATTCTAGTGGGTATGAAATGGCACCTCATTATGGCTTTGATTTGCACTTTCCTGATGACCAACGTCGTTGAGCATCTTTTCATATGCTTACGGTCATTTGTATGTATTCTTTGGAGAAATGTCTATTCAAATCCTTTGTCCATTTTTAAATTGGGTTGTCTTTTTGTTGTTGAGTTGTAGTAGTCCTTCAAATATTTTGGACATAAAACCCTCATCAGATATACAGTTAACAATTATTTTCCCTCAGGTTGTAGGCTGTGTTTTCTCTTTCTTGATAGTGTCCTTTGACATACAATTTTTAAAAAAATTTTGATGAAGTCTATTTTATCAATTTTCCTTTTGTTGCTCATGCTTTCGGTGTCATATCTAGAAAATCACTACCAAATTCAAGATTATGAATGTTTGCCCCTATGTTTTTTGTAAGAGTTTTATGATTCTAGCACTTATGTTTAGGGTCCATGGTCTATTTAGAGATAATTTTTATATATGGTGTGAGGTTAGGGTCCAATTTCATTCTTTTGCAAGAGGATATCCAGTGTTCCCAACAACATTTGTTCAAGAGACTGCTCTTTCTCCAATTAATGTACTATGCACCCTTGTCAAAATCAGTTGGCCGTGAACTGTCAATTCTATTTCATTGGTCTATGTTTCTATGTTTATGTCAGTACCACACTGTTTTGATTTCTGTGGCTAGCCAGGAAAATTTTGACAGAATTAAAATTTTAGTAATAACCATGGTAGCAGACTAGGATGAAAAGTGGTCTTTAGAATGCTTCCCAAGCCATAAAGTCCAGGAAACTCCGGAAGAGTATTAAAAACACTGGACTGTCAAGTCCCAGAGAATACATCATCCTAGCCGGGCCCTGTTTCCAGGTAAAAGGCTCGAAAATAAGTGTGTGGAGAGTAGGTGAGAGAATATCTGAGGTCTATCTGGAGACTCAGAATTCTTCAGTTGTTTAGTAAAAAAAAAAAAAAAAATTATAAACATTATCTGTAATATAATTCACCTTCAGTGTGCCTTTGAGCCTATTCAGTGAACTGGCTGAAACAGGTGTCTAGTATATCTCACAGATTTTTATGAAGGCCTTTAGTAAGCTGACATAGTCAGAGAGGATAGGAAACTTAAAAATGTTGAATGGGAAGTAAATTGTGTGTCCATGTCTCAGTGTGTGTTAATTAGCTCATCCTTATTTCAGCCTAGACTTGATTGGTCAGGACACCCAGAGTTCTTAGTGCCCCCTGGTGGTAAGTGATTCATCACAGGTTTCCTTGACATCTAAAAATCCACTGGGTGAAAAGCTAAAAATTGTGAGATAAGAAACCATGAAAGCATGTAGAACTAATTTTCATAATTTAACCTAGTTCTTGCTATAACTGCTGGTGATTTATAGCAAAATTACGTGTAAGTAATGGAAAGGAAGAACTCCGTCCCCTGCCCCCCCCAGGCAAAATAAAATTTGAAATATATATATATATATTCTTCTTAGGGTACTGAATATGTGTTAGAAATGATTTCCAGTATCACATGCCACATTTTCCCTGCTATATTTGGCATTTCTTTTAATATTAGTTAAATAACCAAAGTTATTTTACTTAACCCTTTTTAATATTTTTATTGAGTAGAAAATTTCATCGTGTGACACTTTAGCAATATTCAATTGGACTCAGGACATCAATATAAATTGTATTTTTATTTGTTAAGCTGTCTTAAAGTAGCTCAGTCATGGAAGTTAGAGAATTACAATTGTAATCTAGTAAACTTTATCAATTTATTGAGCTAAGGAGAGTGGATGAAATTTGATAAAGCCACAAATTATAGTTTGGAGTTATGATTTGATTTCTGACCTTTTTCTATAGTGTCAGCTAAATCTTAAGCATAAATGAGTGAAATTATTACTGCATGTGTTTTTCATGACCTTATTTTATGTACATTTTTACATTAGACTGCACATAAATATTTTATATACACTACATAAATCATGCTAATGTAAATATGTAAATTATTTTCCTGTGCAGTGGAAAGATTGTTTACATTTTGACTGAAACCTCAGAGAACCCAATTTTCTGTAATATCTATTAACTGAGACATCATGTTTCTTTTCTGTTTATAATCAGTTTCTTCTGCACAGTACCTTTTCTAATTCAGTTTAAATTACCCCCTTTTCAGTGATGAACTTGCATTTTCACATTTACCAGCTGTGAATGCATTTAGACAGTAAGTGCAAAAGTAGTAGGTTCACGAATAGCCTTTTGATTTCATTGTGTTGTTTTTAACTATTTAGTTTGACAGTCTCGGATTTGTAAAACATTGAAGTCTGTGGTTGCTCCTTGCTCCTTTGCCCTCTGAAGTCCCATTTACTCCACCACGAAAGAAGGTTTTTATTTGAAAATTCATGGAACATATTCCCTGAAATCATTACAATTTACTACTGATTAACTATTTCTCTCTTAAAACCAGAGCATATATCACAGAGGTAAGCAGTGAGGTAAATATTAATATTGTAATTCTGCATTTATTTTCACGTGTACAGTTACGTGTGATTATTGGTAATTAGATAAAGTAACACAAAGTGATCTAAAATTGGTATTTTTCCTTTGCATTTGAAGATAAGCATTTTTCACCCTTCTACTACACATTTTTGATAGGTATTTTAAAACAGGGAAAATAAATGGAAATATTCAATAGTTTTATAGCTTCCTTTTCTATATATTCAAAACAAACTAAATATAATTAGGCTACTCTATCAACTGCATTGCACACTGACTACATAAAACTTAAAAAAATCATTTTCAAAACTTCTGGTTTGCTCATATGTATTGGTTGAATACGACATTTGGTATTCTCCGAAAAGTGACTCCTTTTCTAATTCATTTTCTATATGTACACACGCACATTTACTTTTCTAAAACTCACTTTGGAAGTAATATGCAAAAATCAATGATATGATTTTAAAATAAACTTTTAAAATGATATTAAGAAATTCACTATTAAATCTTATTTTAAAATATGAAAGTCTTTTGCACTATTTTTAAAGGCTTCAGGTACAAATGGGTTTATATGACTTATTATTAGTCAATTACAATCTAATATCAACTTATATGTTAAAACATATGCTGTACAATACTGTATAATGAATATTATTTTCTTGACTGAATCATTTTTTAAAAATTTAAATGCATTCCTTCCTTTTTTTCAATACACCAGATACTACAAAAGTAAGAACAGAAGGTTGGTAAACTTGAAAAATGAGTATTATTGTGCAACTCTGCAGGGAAAACTGTCAGCAGCCTGGTACATGTGCATTTAATGTGAAGTCTCTTGTCTCTAAAACTAAAAGCGAAGCTGCACATGCCCCTGTGTCTGACAGAGAGAGGGGACATAATGAGGGGGCTCCCTGCACCACCTACACTCATCAGAGGGGTGAAGGATGTTAGTTCTTTGGTTTCCTGGTTTTAATAGAAAGGTATTTGTATTCACATCACTTAGTATTAGTCATTCAATAGATGAAAAGAATATTTTAAACTATAAAGGCTAACTTGGTGTCATTCTAAGAAGTGGGGATGAGACCCTGGGGAAAGTGTTGAAATCCTGGAGAATTTATTTTAACTATTAGAAGTGGTTTAATATTTACATTTGTGGTTCTGAGAATAAAAGTTTTGAAGTCCATATGTGGAAATTTGTTTTTAATTCTAGTGGTTTAGTTCACAAATTTAGCCTTAATTTGTCAACGTAAATACTTCTTGGGCTTCTCTGTGTGTTCTAAAATGTTTTTGTTTTGTTTTGTTTTCTTTCAAGGCTAATCTTTTAAGCAGTTTACATTTTTATGCACCCTTTAAAGGGCACTTGTGCTTTCAAATATAATTTCTAAAATATTTAATAGACATAAAAATGGTTAGGAACATGTTACATTTAAGAAATAAACTTCAAAACCAAAGAGAGATTAGAAAACAAGGAAATTCATTTTCTTTCTTCCAAGTAATTTTATTAGACACGTGAAAACTGCAGGAGACAATTTACCATAAAATAAAATAAAATAAAATTAAAAAATCTGGAAACTATTATCTCTGAGAAGTCTTTATCATAAATACCAGAAACAGTCCAATTTCCTAAAAGTGGGAAAACTTTGGAATCTTAGGCCAGATCAAACTTTGTGCCTATCATAAAGACAAATCATGAATTACTGGGATTTTTTTTTTTCTTTTTGGGGGGTGGGGGTGGGGGGAGAAATATAGGATGGAGAAGAAAATGAATATCTTAAATATGTGTAAATTACTCTGCATGACCTTTGGGATTACTGATTTGGCAATTAAGGTTTTTAAGTTCCTCCTCTTATTATATTACCCACCCCTTGAATTGCAAAGTGTCCGAAACTGCCTAATGGTAATCAGATTTCTCTGGACAGTCATCCTTGGTATTCGGGTTAACGAATTCATTGGAGATGGTGGTTACACTTTTTATTCTTAGTTTACCTTGAAAGATAATTATTGAATAATTATTCAGTGATTGCTGAAAATTAGTAAATATTTGCGAAATCGGAAGGTTTTGCTTTATGAATACAATATGTGATAGAATTCTTTAAAATTAAATGTAATATATACAGCGAAATGGGAAACGATCAAGGTGGAGCAATCCAAGGAAAACCTCAAAAAATGATAAATATGTAAGAAAAATGATAAAGATCTTTCTGAAGGTTCTTAATGTCCTACTTCATCCAACAAAGTACTGTGAAATGCTAGGGCGGGGGTGAGGGTGCACGGAAAACAAAAGACTTCCTTTCCCCACTCCTTTTTCCTCTGTTTCCTAAGCCAGAGCTTGTTGCAAACTCTTGGAAACATTGTTTAAACATAATACATTTGGCTACTTTTATTCTTCCAGGGACCGTGGTGGGTGGTGCCGAGAGCTGACTGCCTCTGGGGTAAAAGAAAAAGCAAAGCAGAAACTCTTTAAGAAAGGCAAAGAACAAAGTTATCCGACCCGCTGAGGTTGTAGCCACGGAAGAAAAAAAAAAAGGAAAAAGGACTTTACTTAAAGACACAGCTCATTTCACTGCCAACGCTCGGTGCTTGGTAGCTGAGAGACGGCTTACATAGCCTCTGGTTTCTAGAAGACCTCGAGGACTGCAGCTATAGACACGAGTCTAAATCGGAAGCATTATTCTTGGATTTATTCTGACCCGCGAAAGCTACCGTTGCTAAAAGCGGAAAACTCACAGCAGCACGGCACCTCGGCTGCCATCCTCGTCCTCCCTCTCGGAGCAGCCAGGGAAAGCCAGGAGCCCAGAACCTGGAGGGAATCCTGGACCCGCAACCTGACTCCGCTCGGCGCGGATTGGCCTGCTCCCTGGACCCCGCCCCCGCAGCCGGGGCGGCCGCTTTGCCGGGGCCCGCCCCCAGGCCCTGGGAATCGCCGCCTGGAAGGCCGGCTGCGCCTGCCACTCAGCCCGAGTGGCGGAGGCATTCTGCTCGGAGCCCCGCCCCCTCCCCCCTAATTGATATTATTGGAGTGTTGAGCAAGCGGCCGGTCTGCAGTCGGAGACTTGCAGGCAGCAAACACGGTGCGAACGAACAGGAGAAAGAAAGAAAAAAA
>PVKH010042826.1:0-10785 GCA_004027955.1 Chaetophractus vellerosus | reverse complement strand
GCAGGCAGACCGCCTTGAGAATGGCAAGCCGCCATGGGCGGGCTGGAGCCGCCGTGGGCAGGGCAAGAAGCTGCCACGGACATGGCAAGAGCCGCCACGGGCAGGGCAGGTCGCCCGCGGATGGAGCGCAGCCAGCCACCCGCGAACTGAGAGCCGGCCGTGAACAGACGCAGAGACCGCCCACAGGCGGGGAAAGCTGGGCCTGCGCAGTGACCACTCTTGGCAGGTCGCCGCAGCGGGGGGAAGGGGAGATATGTAATAAAATAAATAAATCTTTAAAAAAAAATAAAATAAAATAAATGACATTGTTAGGGATGGTTCATGGTGGCAGATGAACCTCTGAGCCAAGACACTCTGTGGCATGAATCTGAATCCTGTCATCCAGGGAGTTGGGCCAGGGGGCATTGTAGTTCCCTCACACAGATGCTTTTAAATCATCCTTCATTTCCACCACAATCTCCTCAAGCTCTTTCCCACATCATACTCATGTAATTTCTATCTCTGTTTAGTCATTTCCTCAAAGATCCCATCAGTGAACCCCAACCTAAGATAGCCTTTGCCTTTCTTGTAGCCTTTGTTACAATTCCACTGTTTTTTCAGTTCACTCATTAAATTTTTTATTATACATTTATTTCTTGTTCATTTTTCTGTCCCTCCCACTGGTCAAATTGCATAAAATGCTTTCCTGAATTGTAATACTAGGTGTGATTTCCTTTGAAAATTACTAAAGAATTACAAATCCAGAGAAATTGTATTTCCATAATAACTTAACCTGACCTCAGGTGGCCTGGGCTTAACTGCCTGCAGTCAAATTAAATACATTTTGATTTCTAAAAAATCATTTACAAAATAAATGAGGACTCTTCTGCATGATTAAAATTATCTTCCTTACTCACCAGAAATCAAATGGACTCAGAAAACAAGTATCAAATGTTAATGAGGCTGCTGTCACCACACTCTGGAATTCAGAGCTTCTTTTTATAAAATGCATCATTTTGATGTTGAACTCTATTTTTATAAAGTAAATAACATAATCAGTCCAATAATTCAAAAGACACACTTGATTGACTCAGAAGATAACCAGATAGTAAAGATAAATCTAATCAAAGCATTTCTTTAGCATAATCTTTTGCCTCAAATTAGGTAACTCATGGGTGTCAGGATGATGGAGTCATTTTAGATGCACACTCACTGGCTCTCCAGTGGAGGATGGCTGATTGGGGATGGGAGCCTGCCCAGGTGGTCTTTTTTGGGAGCCTGGGGGATGGAAGTCTTGGGTACATCGATCTGGAGGGAACTGGATGGTGAGGTGGGCTGCTCAACATAAAATTGTGAGTTCTTTATTCCCCAGCTGGAAACACAGGTGGCTAAACCCTGTTCTCTGGGTGGGGGGCTGGGCAGTCTGATCCCCACTGGTAGTCTGGTGAGGGGGAATAAACTCTGAGAGTGGGAAGGTTCTCACAAACGGTGGAGAGGGGTTTCCTTTCCATGGGTTTGGTCACCAGGACCCCCTAGCAGTTTTCTGGAGTGAACTAGCCAGCTGGAAGTGGTGCTGGGCTGAGGGGAGAGGCAAAACTTTGGTGCACAGCTAATTTACCTAACCACAGCACAGAGACTAGGCTCAGGAAGGAGTGGAGCCAGCACTTTTATAGCTCTGCACTGTGTAACAGAGTCTCAGCTCCCCTGCAGGGGTCAGGCAGCCAGAAGTAATTGATAAGTTTCCAAGAGCCTATTTGGGGTCCCTTCACAGGAGGGGTTGGTCCAGAAGAGGTGTTCTTTTAGGACCCTTATTTCATAAAAAGAAAAAGGAGAGAGAGAGAGAGAGAAAAGTTTTGACTTTCTTTAATCACTGAATTATGCCTCAAAGCCTGCAGAGAGAAGGCTGCAGGGCAATTGATTAATGAACACAGGCTGAGTGGCTCCACAAGGGCCCAAAGAGGAATACTGTTCTCCCTTAGCTTGTTTGACTGCATGCTTGTGTGTTTGATTGGTCCTTCTGTGTTTATCAGTTTACTGCTTTTCTTAACTCTATCATCCCCTCTTTTAATTTTTTTTTAATTAGGTGCTTCTAGATTTTTCTTCTTTGCTGGACTTCTTTTTCCTTGACTTTCCATTCTCTGTGCATAGTGATTGTGTCTACCAATGCTATCTCTTCTCCTTCCTTCATCCTTCTACCTTCAGCTTTCTGTTATGGTTCTTACATTCCACCTTTTTTCATTTGTTCTCAACTGCATGCTTGTCAACTTCTATCTTGTCATTTCTGTTCTCTTTTCTTTATTTTTTTTTTTGTATTAGGTTTTTTCTTTCAGCCTTTCCTTTATTAGTTTTCTCTCTTCCCATCATTCTGGCCTTATAAATTATTCTACATATTTTTCTCTATTTGATTCCCCATTCCATAGTAGGCATTCCACTTTTTCCCTATTACTCCACACTGCCTACATGAGTTAAATATTCAGCTTACAGATTCTGATATGGCCCCTCTTCTAACTTTTATCAATAGTACTATTATCCTTTTTCCTTTCTTACCCATTTTGATTCCTCTGGACCTAATCTTTTTCCTTCAAGGGAACATAGAAAAAAGCAAGGGAATACAAGAAGAGGAAGAATGTATCACAGAGAAAACTTAACACACACACAGAGCTATAAGATAAAATAAAAATCTAGACCAGAGAGAGACTCTAACCAACTGGATAAATCCATCAAGAAAAAATGGTGAACAGAGGGCAACAAAATATTCCAAACCATACTGAGAAACTGGAAAACATGAACCATTCCAAAGGAAAAAAAAAAACAAAAACAAGAGGAGATGCAGAACATAGAACAACTAATCAAAGCTGTCCAAACAAACACCATGGACCAACTTAATGAAGTGAAGGAAGAGATTAAGGACATTAAGAAGACACTGGGAGCACATGCTGAAGAAATTGTAAACATACATAAAAAGATAACGGATACAATGTCAATGAATAGCATAATCCAAGAAATAAAAAAGATGACAGATTCACATAACAGCAGATTTGAACAGACAGAAGAAAGAATTAGTGAGGTGGAAGACAGTAAATCTGAATAAAAAATGATAGTAGAACAGACAGATAAAAAGATAGAAAAATATCCAGCAGGCCCACAGGGATTTAACCGATAACACAAAATGTACAAACATACGCATTATAGGCATCCCAGAAGGAGAAGAGAAGGGAAAGGGAATAGAAGGAGTTTTGAAGGAAATAATGGCTGGAAACTTTGCAACTGTAATGAGGGAGATGCATGTACATATCCAGGAAGCATAGTGCACCCCCAAATAGTATAAATTCCAACTGGCCAACTCTGACACATACACTTATCAAAATGTCCAATGCTCAAGACAAAGAGAAAATACTCAAGGTAGCAAGAGAAAAGAGAACCATCACATACAAGGGAAGCACAATAAGATTAAGTGCTGACTACTAAGCTGAAATCATAGAGGCAAGAAGACAGTGGTATGACATAGTCAAGGTACTAAAAGAAAAAAAAAACTTCCAGGCACTAATTCTCTATCCAGGAAAGCTGGCATTCAAAAATGATGCAGAGTTCAAAATATTCACAGATAAACAGAAATTAAGGGAATATGCCAATAAGAAACCTGCATTTCAAGAAATACTAAAAGAAGTTTTAAGGTTGAAAGGAAAAAAACAGGAGAGGGAGAGTTGGAGGACAGTGTAAGAACAACTAAATAGACATAAAGAGAAACAAAAACTACATTTGACATCCATAAATCCAAAGAAAATATTGCAGATGTAAGAAATTCATTGAGAATAATAACACTGAATGTTAACAGATTAAACTCAGCAGTCAAGAGACACAGATTTGCAGAAGGGATAAGGAAATATGACCCATCTATATGTTGTCTTCAAGAGACCCACTGTTGACCCAGGGATTCAAGGAGACTGAAATTGAATGGCTTGAAAGCAATTTTACAAGCAAACAATAATCAAAAAAGGGCAGGAGTACCTATGCTAATATCAGGCAAAATAGACTTTAAATGGAAAGCAATCATAACAGACAAATATGGACACTGTATAATAGCAAAAGAGGTAATCTCTCATGAAGAGAGAACAATCATAAACATTTATTCAGCTAAGCAGGGTGACTCAAAATATGTGAGGCAAACACTGGAAAAATCAAGTGGAGAAATAAATGCCTCTACAATTATAGTTGGAGTCTTTAACACACCATTATCACAATCTAGACAGAGAATCAGTAAAGAAACAATGAACCTGAATAATACTTTAGAGGACCTGGACATAATAGACATATACAGAAAGCTACAGCCTAATACAGTGGGATATACATTCATCTCTAGTGCACATGTATCATACTCCAAGATAGACAACATGTTAGGCCACAGAACAACTCTCAATGAGTTCAGAATGATTAAGGTAATACAAAGTAATTTCTCTGACCACAATGGAATGAAATTGGAAATCACTAAGGGCCAGAGAACTAGATTAGCCATGAGTATATGGTGGTTAAACAACACACTCTTGGAAAAACACTGGATCAAGGAGGAAATCTTAAAGGAAATTGGTAACTACTCAAAATCGAATGAAAATGATAACACAACATATCAAAACCTATGGGATGCAGCCAAAACAGTACTGAGAGGGAAATTTATAGCTTTAAGTGCATATATTAAAAAAGAAGAAAGAGCTTAAATTGAAATATTAACTGCACACCTAAAAGGATTGGAAAAACAACAACAAACTAACTCCAAAGGAAGCAGAAAGAAAATATTCACAAAGATTAGAGCAGAACTTAATGTAATAGAAAATAAGAAAGCACTGGAAAAAATAAACAAAAGGAAAAGCTGGTTCTTTGAGAAGATCAATAAAATTTGCAAACCCTTACCCATACTAACAAAGAAAAAGTGAGAGCAGATGCAAATATACAAAATAAGGAATGAAGAAAGGGAAATCACTACTGACCCCACTGAAATAAAAATATTATGAGGATAATTTTAAAAATTATATACTAACAAGAATTATAATTAGAGGAAATGGACAAATTCCTAGAAACTCACAAGCAGCCTATACTGATGAAAGAACAAATTGATGAACTGTACAGTCCAAATACAAGTAAAGAGATAGAGTCAGTCATAAAAAACTTCTCAACTAAGAAGAGCCCAAGACCAGAAGGCTTCACAGCTGAAGTCTACCAAACATTCTGGAAAGAGCAAACACCAATCCTGCTTAAGCTCTTCCAAAAAATAGAAATAGAAGGAACATTGACTAACTCATTCTATGATGCCAACATTACCATAATACCAAAGCCAAACAAAGACCACAAGAAAGGGAAATTACAGACCTATTTCCATAATGATCCTAGATGCTAAAATCCTCAACAAAATACTTGCTAATTGCATTCAACAACATATCAAAAGCATTATACACCATGACCAAGTGGGTTTCCTCCAGGGTATGCAAGGATGGTTAAACATAGGAAAATCAATCAATGTAATACACCACATAAACAAATTGAAAGAAAAAAAAATCACATGGTCATCTCTATAGATGAAGAAAAAGCATTTGACAAAATACAGCACCTTTTCCTGATAAAACCACTGCAACAGATAGGAAGAGAAGGAAACTTTCTGAACATGTTAAAATGTATGTATGAAAAACCCAAAGCTAACATCATCTTCAATGGGGAAATCCTAAGAGCCTTCCCTCTGAGATCAGGAACAAGGCAAGGATGCCCACTATACCCTCTCCTATTTAACATTGTCCTAGAAGTACTTGCTTGAGCACTGAGGCAAGAAAAAGATTTAAAAGGCATCCAAATTGGAGAAGAAGTAAAATTTTCATTTTTTGCTGTTGACAAAATCCTATATGTAGAAAGCCCTGGGGAATCTATACCAAAGCTTCTAGAACTTATAAAGGAGTTTGGTAACTTCATAGGCTATAAGATCAATGCTCAAAAAAATCAGTATCATTTCTGTACACCAATAATGAGCAATCTGAAGAGGATATCAAGAAAAAAATACCATTTACAATAGTAATACAAGAATCAAATACCTTGGAATAAATTTAACTAAAGATGTAAAGGACTTATATACAGAAAACTACACAACACTGTTAAAGGAAATCAAAGAAGACTTAAATAAATGGAAGAATATTCCCTTTTCATGGATAGTAAGACTAAACATCATCAACATGTCTATCATAATGAAACTAACCTACAGATTTAATGCAATCCCAATAAAAATCAACACATCATTTTTTAGGAACTGGAAAACTAACTACAAAGTTTATTTGGAATGTTAAGAGGCCCCAAATCACAAAATAAATATTGAAAAAGTAAAATGAAATTGGAGGTATCAAACTACCTGACTTCACAACATACTACAAAGCTACAGTGGTGAAAACTGCATGGTATTGGCACAAGGATAGACAGAGTGACCAATGAAACTGAACCAATACAGTCATCTAATATTTGAGAAGGCTACCATGTCCAATGAATTGGGAGAGAATGACCTCTTCAACTTGTTGTTCTTGGAGAACTGAATATCCATATCCAAAAAAATGAGAGAGGAACACCATCTCACACCTTATACAAAAATCAACTCAAGATGGATCAAAGATCTAAATGTAAGAGCCAAGACCAAGGAGACCTTGGAAGATAATGTAGGGTAGCATCTATAAGGCTTTGTAATAGGAAATGGTTTCATGAACTTCACACCCAAAGCATGTGCAGCAAAAGAAAAAATAGATAAATGGGATGTCCTCAAAATTAAAAACTTCTTCACCTCCAAGGATGTTATCAAGAAAATAAAAAGGCAGCCTACCCAATGGGAGAAAATATTTGGAAACCGTATATCTGATAAGAGCCTAATACCCTGTATATATAAAGAAATCTTACACCTCAAATATAAAAAGACAAACAACCCATTTAAAAAATGGGCAAGTGAGCTGAAAAGACACTTCTCCAAGGAAGAAATACAAATGGCTAAAAAAGCACATAAAAAATGCTGGACATCACTAGCTATTAGGGAAATGCAAATCAAAACTACAATGAGATATCATCTTACATCCATTAAAATAGTGGCTATTAAAAAAACAGCAGAGTATAAGTCTTGGAGTGGATCTGGAGGAATGGGTACACTCATCCACTGCTGGTAGGATTGTGGAATGGTCCAGCCACTGTGGAGGACAGTTTGGCAATTCCTCAAAAAACTAACTATAGATCCAGTGTTTTCACTGCTGGGTATATACCCAGAATAATTGAAAGCAAAAACATGAACAGATATATGCGGACCAATGTTTATACTGGCATTGTTCAATATTGTCAAAAGTTGGAATCAACCCCAGTGCCCCTCAGCAGATGAATGGATAAACAAAATGTGGTACATACATACAATGGGATATTACTCAGCTGTTAGAGGGAATACAAAGCTAACACACAGGGGGCTGGCTGTAGCCCATTTGGTAGGGTGCTGTTTTACCATATCAGAGGCCCCGGGTTCAGTTCCTGGAGCCTCCTCAAGTGGGCAGACCACTTGAGAAGGCAAGCCGCTGCAGGCAGGGCAAGCTGCCACAGGCAGGGCAAGCCCCCACGAGCAGGGCAAGCCACCATGAGCAGGCAAGCCACCACAAGCAGGCAGGCCGCTGTGTTGTGAGCTGACATGGAGGGTCACCACGGGGTGGGGTGGGGGGGAGACAAGTGGATCCAGAAGAATGCAAAAATAAAACACAGCAAGAACAAGCAGAAAGGGGGAGATATGTAATAAATATAAAATAAATCTTTAAAAAAAAGGGCTAACACACAGAATAACATGGATGAATCTTGAAGAACTTATGTTAAGTGAAGCAAGCCAGGCATTGAAGAATGAGCAGTACATGACCTCACTGATATGAATTAAGGAAATTTAGCAATCTCTGAGATCCATTGTCTGAAAGATGGGTTTACAAGAAAGTGAAGAGAAGAGAAAACTGTGAGCCATCACCCAAACAGGCATAATTTTTGGTAAAGTGATAGAGTGTAGTTGCATATTGAAGGGATAGGACAGGTGGTTAGTGATATTATTGAGTTTGGTGGTGCAGGGTTGACAGGTATCTCAGTGGTTGAGCACCTGCTTCTCATGTAGAAGGTCCTGGGTTAAATCCCAGTGACTGCAAAAATCTAAAAAAATAAAATGAGTCTCTTGTGGTCAACAACAACAAAAAATAAAAAATAAAATAAAATAAATAAATAAAAAGGAGCAAGACAAGCCTGTCCAGAGCTGGCTGATAGCCAAGGCATAATGCCACAGGTAAACAATTCATAAGGTCAGAGTTTTACTTAAAATGATGGAAATGAAGTGGGAGAACATTTCTTTGACCTTTCAGATAGAAGAGACTCAGAGTGCATCCACAGCCCTGGGGAGGCCCCTTTTACTCAGTCATGGAAGATTATTTTTACTGGGAAACCCCTCTCTGCATGTTACCAGGCAGCCTTGCTCTACCAAGGCTCCTACAAACAGTAAGGCTACAGACCAGGAGAGCTATTGGCAGGACATGAGAGGGTCTCATGTTAGTCACAGATATGGCCTAGGCAGCCACCCTACTGGGACCACACAGCCTCTTCTTCCCAGAAGGTCCCCCATTTCCTCCTCCTGCATATTAAATGCCCACTCTCCCGTCCCTCCCCCCAGGGAATTGTAATTATTGGAATAATTCTTATGAAACAGCAACACCTAGTGATAGCTTCTTGTGCTCTTATTTCCCCCATAGATATTGATGATACCTTAACACCTGGCCTGGAATATACCTAAACCCTAACAATTGCATATATAAATGTCATAGCAGGCCACCATCTGCCTTTCTCTCAGACCTGGGGATTCATGGTTTCTGCACATTTCAGCAAAGGGAGTTGTCAGCACTGGGCAACAGCCATTGCCTGGGCATCCTGGGAATGCCCCTCACCATCCTCTTTCCCCAGGCCTCCCCAGCACTTTCTCAGCCAGGGACAGATCCCAAGCAGAGCTATATGGAAGGGCATTTGTGGTCTTTGTCCCATCCCCACATATGTCACCACCATGGACACCTTGCCTGAAATACCAATTGAATTACAGCACTGAAAGCATCTAGCATTTAGTGGATCTCTATAAGCATGTTTAGAGTTAAGGACCCTGTAGGCTTCCATATATGGCCAATAGATTTTCTGTAGATATGCTAAGACAATTTAGTGGAGAAAGCATGGGCTTTTCAACAATGAGTATTCAAACAATCACAGATGATCCAGCCACCATCATGCTGGTGAGAACAGACCCTCCCCCAAGATCAATTGGGACACCTTAGAGACATAGAAATAGTTGCCTGTGAGTCTCCATTATTGCAAGGAAATTCAAACAGGAACCTGCAAGGGAGTCTAAACTGGAAACTGAGAATGAAAATTTCACTTGATAATTTTTAAAGATTTTGTTCAGAGGAAAGGAACACCAAATGATATCAACAACAAAAACTGGTGAAATTGACTTGATTAAAATTAAAAACATCCATTCAGAGAAAGACACTGTTAGAAAGAAAAGACAAGCCACAGATTTACAGAATATATATGTAAATCTCATATAAAATTAAGAGCTTGAATCCAGAATATAAGAACACTTAAAACTCAGCCATAAGAATACAAATGTTCCAATTTAAAAATGGCTAAATGATCTTAATACCACCTCTTTAAAAAGATATATGGGTGGGAAATGATATAAAAAGAAAATGTCAACACATTACTCATGATGGAAATCCAAATTATAACATAATGAGATACCACTGCACATTAGTTTGAAAAAAAAAAAAAAGAGAGAGAATAGCAAACAGTGACAGGAATGCAGAACAACAGGAACCCATATTTACTGCTCATGTGAATGCAAAACAAAACAATACAACCACTTTGGAAGATAATGCCAGTTTCTTATAAACTAAATCGTACATTTAACAAATGGTCCTTTAACCCCACTGTATATTTTTACTCAAGTGGACAGAAATTATTTCCACAAAAAATCCTGTACGTAAATACTTAAGCAACTTTGTTCTTGGTCACAAAAATTGGAAAAAATAAAAATGTTTCATCAACAGGTGGGAAAAAGACAGGGGTGAGGATAAAGTGCAGACTGGTTGGTAAGACTGTGATCCCTTTCCTCTCAGAAAAAAAAGAGAGAGAGAGGTAATTGACTAGCAACACTAAAGAATCCAAGCCCCTCTTCTATTTACATACAGAAGGAGAGAGATAGTCTTCTCCAGAGGTGGCTGATAGCCAAGGCAGATGCCCTCAGGTAAAAATTCATGAGGCTAGGTTTTTACTTAAAAAGATGGAGATGATGCAATGGAGAGAGCATTTCTCTGAGCATTGCCATAGAGGAGACCCTGAGTGTCACTCCTGCCCTGGGGAGGCCCCTTTGACACAGTCATGGAAGTTTTTTATGGGGAAACCCCTCTTCCCATGTTACCAGGCAGCCTGGCTCAATCAAAACTCCTACTACCAGCAAGGCTTGGGCCAGGTGAGCTATCAGCAGTATGAGAGAGGGTCTCACATCAGTCACAGATCAGGCCCAGGCAGCCATCCTACAGGGGCCCACACAGCCCCTTTCCTGAAGCATCCCTGTCTCCTCCTCCTGCATTAAAAGCCCAGTCCTCCACCCCTCCAGGAAGTGTGACAATAGGAACAATTCTTATCCAACAGCAACACCTTGTGGTTGCCTCTTTTGCCCTTACTATCCACACTATAGTTATCGATGCTTTAACATCTTCCTGGAATAAACAGAAACCCTGACTATTG
>PVKH010042825.1:0-10775 GCA_004027955.1 Chaetophractus vellerosus | reverse complement strand
AGCCCCACCCCTCGGTGGGGGTGGTCTCAAGTAGAAGCAGAGATTGGAGAGAAGCAGAGAGGAGATTTGGAGAAGGAGATTTGAAAAGCAGTTCTGATGTTGGAGTGAGCCGATCGCCAGATAGGCTACAGCTGGCCTTGTGGAGAGACGCAACGCAGAGAGTCTCATAGTCTTCAGCTGAACTCGTGAAGGAAACAGAGGCTAAGCCCGGAGAGAAACGCAGCCCCGGGAACAAAGGAATCCAGAAGCCTGAACCCTGGAGACGTCGGCAGCCATCTTGCTCCAGGGCATGGACTTTGGTATGGGAAGAAATTTATGCTTTGTGGCCTGGTAACTGTAAGTTTCTACCCCAAATAAATACCCTTTATAAAGACTGACCAATCTTTGGTATATTTCAAAAGGCACTCCTGTGGCTGACCAAAACACAGCTTAATTTCAATGGTATACACAGACTATGTTCCTTATTTATTTATTTATTTATTTTATTTATTTATTTTTTTTTGAGGTACCGAGGCCAGGAATTGAACCTGGGACCTGGTATGTGGGAAGCCAGCATTCAACCACTGAGCCACATCAACTCCTCTGAGTTGTTTTTTTTTCCTTTTATTTACTTATTATTTGTGGGTTTTTTTTGTTTGTTTTGTTTTGTTTTTAGGAGGCACCGGGACAGTCCCATGTGGGAAGCACGTGCTCAACCACTTGAGCCGCCATATGCTCACCTATGTTCCTTTAACCCTCTACCCCCCCACACCTTTATGTAGTTCTTGTCACAGATTACATGTTTATACATTGCAAACAAAACCCACTGATTTCACATTACATTTTATGCTTTTGGTTTTTAGATCTCATAGGAAGTTTAAAAAAGTGAAGTACAAATCAAAAATACAATAGTACTAGCATTTATATGTACACCTGTCATTATCCTTACTAGAGATCCTTATTTCTTAATATGGCTTCCATCTATTGCCTTTTGTCATTTCCCTTCAACCTGCAGAACTGTCCTTAGCATCTCGTGTAAGGTTGTTCTAGTGGTGACAAACGCCCTCAGTTTATCTGGGAATGTCTTAATCTCTCCCTCACTTTTGAAAGACAGTTTCACTGGGTATTGAACTCTTGACAATTTTTGCTTTCAGCACTTTAAATATGTCATTCCACTACCTTCTGCCTCTGTGATTTCTGATGAGATTGGAATCTTATTGATGCTCCCTTGAATTTGACATGTTGTTTCTCTTTTGCAGCTTTCAGATTTCTCTTTTTCTCATTCGACAGTTTCAGTATAGTATGTTGTTGCATGGGTCTTTTTGGATTTCTCCTGTTTGGAGTTGGTTGAGTGTTAGATGTGTATATTCGTGGCCGGCTGTATAGCCCAGTAGATAGGGTGCCGGTTTACCACATGGGAGGCCCTGGGTTTGGTCCCCGGGGCCTCTCCGGGCAGGTGGACTGCCTTGAGAAGGCAAAGCCGCTGTGGGCGGGGCAGAGCCACTGTGGGCAGGGCAAAGCCACCACGGGCAGAGCAGAGCCGCCTGCGAGCAGAGCAGAGCCGTCCGCGAGTGGGCAAGGCTGCCGCTCACCAGTGAAGCTGACTTGGCGTGTTGCCGCAGCGGGAGGGGGGCAGGGGGAGACAAAAAAAGCAGAAATTAAAAAAAAAAAGATGAGATTTCAGTTGCCTCTTTTTTTTTTATATATATATTTTTTTAATATTCTCTCTTCACTTTTCTCTCTCTTCTCCTTCTGGGACTCCCACAGTCCTTATATTGGTATGCGTGATGGTGTCTACAGGTTCCTCAGGCTCTGTTCACTTGTCTTTATTCTTTCTTCCTTCTGCCCCCCAGACTGGATGATTTCAGTTGTCTTATCTTCAAGTTCACTGATTCTTTCTTCTGCCTGCTCCAATCTGCTATTGAATCCCTCTGGAGAATTTTTAATTTCTATTGCTATGTTCTTCAGCTCTGTTTGATCCTTGCTTATAATTTCCATCTTCTATTGATATTGTCCTTGTGTTCATCTGTTGTTTTCTTGCTTTCCTTTAGTTCTTTGTTCATGTTTTCCTTTAGCTCTTTGAGCATATTTAGGACCTTTTTAAAAAATCTTTGTCTGGTATGTCCAAAATCTGGTCCTCCTCATTGATGGTTTCTAATGCTTTAATATTCTCTCTTGCCTGGGCTATCCCTTCCTGTTTCTTTATTTTGTAAACTTTTGTTGAAACCTGGATATTTTGATATTTCACTGTATTATTGTTAGAATTTATATTCTCAGACATCTGTTCCTTAAGCTTTTATCAAACTAGCATTATGACAGAGCTTTCCTTGACTGCCAAGAAGTAGCAAAAAAGAAAAAAAAAAAAAGGAATAAAGAAAGCACCTTTCATAGTCATTGCATATTGACTTGTGTGAGTGGCTCTCCTTCAGAGCTTATCCATACAATGAATTTAGAGACTAGCTCCAGGGTAAAGCATAAAAGCCTCCTTGGTCTTTTCTTGGGCATGCAGGCGCCTGTGGCCCTTGGAATTTGCCCTGTTTGTATTGTTACAAATGTCCCCTCTTGCCTAGGAAACAGTTTCCTCAGGGTCCCAGGCACTGTACTGTATGTCCCACAGCCAGCAGTCTCTTGCCTCAGGCAGCCTCTTGACTGTTCTCTCATGGCCTTCTGTAGGAGAATTCTGTGTGCTACCTTCTGCAGGCAGAGCAAGTTCTGGGATGGCGAGTCCCTCAGGCCACCACCAGACTGTTTGATCCCATTATGTGCATGATGATTACTTTGCTCCCTCTAGAAGTGGGGTCAGGGATGTGTGATGGGTGTGTGACCTGGCTCTGAGCAGTGCTGGTGAGGGGTGGGGTAGGGACTGGCCAGGGTGCCATGAGACCCTACTGCTTTTAAGTAGCTTTTTTCTTGTTTCGACCCTCTCCCTCTTACTATAGTCCTTTAACTGTATATTGCAGCTTTGAAAACAATATTTCTGCCATTTCTTGCTGGTTGTTCAAAGCTTCCATGGTTGGACAGAGTCCTAAAGTCACTCATTCCACCATCTTGATCCAGTAATGAAACTTTTGTTTTTAATTGCGGACATTTAATCACAGTACCATTATCCTTCTCAAAATAATAAACAGAAAGTCCTTAATCGCATCTAATTTCCAGTCAATTGAGCTGGACTTTACAGAGATTTTTACTAGAGTGTGAATGGAAGGAACAGAATTCAGGTTGAGGGAACAGCATGTGCAAAAGTAGATAAATGTGTATAAGTAAAAGATAATACAAGTCTGGCTTAGGGCTGTTGCAATGGGTGGGTAAATTATAAATATGAGTCATTGCAGAAGTAAACTCAAAGGAATTTTTCAATTGGAGAGAGCATGTGTGTTTTCCCACAATTTTTGGTTAATAATATTTGAGTAGACATTTTGAAACGCATAGAAGAGTCAGCAGGGAGCAGATATAGCTCAAGTGGTTGAGCGCCTGCTTCCCATGTACAAGGTCCCAGGTTCAATCTCTGGTATCTCCTAAAAAAAATAATAATAAAGAAGAGAGTCAGCGAACTATGGCTTGTAGAACAGATCTTACTCTTAGCCAGTTTTTAAAATAAAGTGTATTGGAGCAAAGCCACATTCATTTTTTTATGCATTGTCTGTGACTGCTTTTACCCTACAATGGCAGAGTTGAGCAGTTGAGACAGAAAACATGTGATCTCCGAACCCCCCAAAATTTACTCTGTCTTTTTACAGAAAAAGTTTGCCCACCCCTGATCTAGAAAAGCTGAGCCCTGGGTTTGTTCTCTGTCAGAGGAGTTGTGTTGAATATATTAATTAGAAATAGCCATGGTTTTGTGATATAAAGGAGTCAGAAGCTTTGGATCTTGCTTGGTTTTGCCTATAGCTGTCATTCACTCTGTAGTTTGGGAAAATAAGTTTGTCTAAGAATCTCTCAGTTTGCTTCAATTTCAGTTCTTCTCCTTCTGCCCAATTTGGCTATTCCTTGAATACTTATACCTCAGGGCTTTTGAACTTAAATCCCTCTGCCTGGGCCGCTGTTTCCTAGATGGCCACATAGATAGCTCAGGGAGTCCTTCCAGGCTGCACTACCACTGCCAGTCTGCACTTCTTACCCTCCTTTTGTCTTAAAAATTTCCTTAGCCTTTATCACTACCAAATATACTATATATTTCACTTTATTGATTCTCTCTCCCATTAGAATGTAAGTCAGGGATTTTGTGTCTTTTGTTCACTTCTTGTATGCCCAGGGCCTGGATCAGTAGCAGACACTTAGCAGATACGCAGTGAATAGTTGTTGAATAAATAAGTGAATTCTTAGTCTTTTTGTTCCTCTTCTGAATTAGACACATTTTGAACTACTTTGTGGGGACAGGATGATATATTTGTGAGAGGTGACGATGTTATTATGAAAATATTTTATAATTTTCCCCAGCAAGGTTTAGAAAATTGTTTCATCAGTGCAATGACATATTAAGCACCAATTAAAATGACAATTATGAAGACTATAGAGCTATGAGAAAATGTTTATGATGGGTCAAAATTTATGTATACTGCCTTTCTAAAATATATGTGAATATGAACAAAGACTGGAAGATAATACAAAAATCAAATTATTGTTTTAGGATAGTGGATTTTTTGGTGATTTTTCTCCAAAATTTTTTAGTACAATTACTTTCTCATCTTTTTAGTAGTGATTTAATATATATATATTTAAAATTTCCCTATTTCTTCCCACCCCTTTCTACCTGTCTGTACCATGTCTAGAAATTAACCTTTAGTGTGGATCATAAATAACATACTAATCAGAAATTAGAGTTTATATTGATTGTATAGTCAGCATTGGAAAGGTTTATGGGCCTCACAGATAGACGTTTTACTTTATCCCATCATATACTTCCATGATATACTTCCCAGTAGGAAATATGTGTATTAACATCCTTGGCTAGCATTAATTTGGGTTTATAAAGTTTATATTTAGACAAAAACTCTTATTTGTGATAGAATCTGACCAGGCATGCTCTGTCTCAGCAGGTAGAAAGGAGTAATCTGGGTGAGAACCTTTTATGTTAGATTTTCTCAAAGTAGTGTTCCCTTCCCCCTACTCTGAGATGCACATTCAGGTTTGCTTTTCTTTTGTGCCATGTAAAGGCAGCATTTTTTAGTGGATGTAGTTATTTGAAGTAGTCATTTGGTTTTCTTTCCATTTAACGTTCAGCCTGCCTTTAAAAACATGCATAAGTCTTTTCTTTGTACCTCAGTTCCTCCAAGTACAAAATTGTGCTCTCTACAAATCTCTGAAGGATGCCATGTATTTGCAACCCTTTTATTTAAATAGGTCTTTGTTCTATCAAACTGCATTTCTAGGATATATATATATAGTTAATGTTCCACCCATTGTCTATAGGCTTTGTCTGGAATTCTGCATCATAAAACAAAATACAGAAAGATTCCACAACTTAAGAAATCTACTTTTTGAGAGAATATTACCTCCCAGGTTAACAAATGGGAAAATGATGAAGTACCCATTCTCGTTTAATTCAGAATAAAACCCAAAGTCCTTCTAGGAGTCAGTAAGAGTCTGTGTGATATGGCTTCTTGCTCTCCACCCCTTCTTGCTAATCTGACCACCTGCTGCTTCCTCTTAGGCTAAATGGTTCCAGTCACATTGGCCTCTTTGCTTTTCCTTGAAAATGCCAGGCATGATCTACCTTGGTCTTTTTACTGCCTGTGCCTAGAAGCTCCCTGCTATAATCCTGCCCCTTCTCTGAGTGTTTGCTCAAGTCACCAAATGAAGCCTATCCTGAGCTCCCCCCAGCCTCCTCATTCCTGCTTCTTGTTGTCTATGGCACTTAACTTCTAATACACTGTATCGTTTCCTTATGTATTATGTTTATTGTTTTCTGTCCTCCCCCCACCCCACCCCCCAGCTAGAATAGAAGCTCCATGAGGGCAATGATTTTTGTTGGTTTTGTTTACTGTTGTATCTCCAGTGCTTAGATTAGGGTCAAGCATATAGTAAGTGCTTTTCAAATATTTGTGGAATGAATGAAGTGACTGGGATACTGAGTTTCATCTTCCACTTAGAATTTTCTTATACGATTGTTACTGTCATACTATTCTGGACCCCAGGGATACTCTGTTCCTCCTTTAGTGAGCAAGGACAAAAACAAATTCTTTTGGTTCTGCCTTGGCACAACTGAGACTGAAAGAGTTCAAGGAAATGCTTTGAGTACTAAGGACAATAAAGAAATCACTACAGAAGGTACAAGAAGTATAAAAATATTCTCTCATAACTAGCTTGCTCACAGGTTTTGCAGGCCCTATCCTAGTCTACTCACTTATTATAGAATTATATCTTCAGAGGACTAGTACTGACTTTGCCTTGACGTCCTGCATGTGGCACCATCTCATAATTTGCCACTAAGGAGCTCCTTCCTGAACATCTTAACAGCTCTGTCAATGAAACCAAGAGAACACCCATTTTCTAGTTTGAGTGTCATCTCTTTTACTGGAACAAATGATCTTATTCTTCAGGTGAGATTCTCATACATTCATTTTTTTAAATTGACATTTATGGCAAGCCAAATCAACCATGTGGCAAGCCCCTTAGGTACAGAGGATATCCTATACCCTGTCATCTTGAAGCTCAGTAGGGCAATGAGAAGTATGGGGGTATCTGTGTGTGTCAGGGAAGGCTTCCTTGAGAAGATCATGTATATTCTTGTAGATCCATTAATAAGTATATCCATAGTTGCAACACAATAGCTTAAGTATCAGACAATATAATAATAGTCTACAAATACAGTAACAAGAAGGCAGTTCCTTCAGATTCTTGGCTAAACCCTCATCTTTTGTTTTCACCTGGCTTTGGTTCTTCAGCTATGGTTACTCTAGCCCCTCTCTCCAAACCTTACTTCCTCAACATTTTGCTGTATTGTTTAGCAGCTGATGACTTATCTCTTCATGTTAAATTGAAAGTTAATGACTTTCCCCACCCCAGTCTCTTTTCCTTAACAAGTTGAGTTGAACCTTTAGTTCTCTTGCCAAGTCCTGGTGTTAAGTGAAAGCTGTTTCCTTTAGAGCCTACTGTTTGCCATTAATAAATGATTAGGAAGATTTTCAGCCAGCATTAATACTCTGTTTATGAAACTGCAATTACTAATGTAGCATCTTGTGAAGTTCCAACTATATAAATGGCACAAATTGTTTGAGAAGTTATGACTCCAGCGAATTCCTTATGTAGTGTGCCAACATTTCTTTTTTTCTTCTCAGGGTGATATACTTAACATTGCTTGTCTTGATTGTCATTTATTTTAAACTGATCTGATTTTCCTGCCTGTGTGCAGACACGTTTATGAGAGTATACGTGATTTTTCTATTAGAATGGAGGTAGAGGGAGTGGTGTTTTCCTACCTTAGCCTCATTGATGATTCATGGTCTTGAAATAATAAAAAAAAGCATTTCATGTTTTATTGCTCCATGATCCTTTGTTAAACTACCAAAGCTCTTAGCACATGCCTCCTAATTTTAATGGCATGGCTTTATTTCATTGCACACTCCACAAAAACAAGGCTGATAGATATTCTTGACTGTGAGCCTTTGTGATCCTTCTCTTTACTGTCAGTTTTGTTCCCAAGCCTTTGCCTATGATGCTTCTTGTCCTTGAGTTGTAAACTTCCCCAGACAGGTGACCTGCTAATATGCAAGTTGGGCTTGTTTTCAATAGCTTTTATAATTGTGTAGTAGAGGCTTTTTTTTTTTTTTTTAATTTTAAAATCTCTTCTTTCCTATTTTCCTTTTTGCTTTCCTATTCCAAGTTTACTTAATCATTTATCTGTTCATCTATCTTTCCATCCAGAATTTATTGAGCACTTACAAGGTATTAGATATTGTGGAACTTTCTGTCTTGGTTCTCTTGATTGTAGCCCTGGCCCTAACTTTTTTTTTTTTTTTTGTCTCCTTATTTCATCCTCACATAGGATATTTTCTAATATTCTAATAGCTGTTGGTTGTTTAGTGATGTTAATTTCTGCAGTATGCCATTCCCTTTTCTCTTTTATTAGCTTCAGAATTTAACTTGCTTTGTTTTGTAAATAGGTCTGTCGAAAGGGCTATTACACAAACAGGAAATAAACATGATTTCCCCTTTTTTTCTTTGTATCTCATTATTACTGTAACTGACTCATAACTTCAGAAATGGAGCAACTCTAGAACAGTGTAGTGCAATAAAAATATAATGTGAGCGATATACATACTTTTTAAAACACAGCTTTATTGACATATAATTCACATACCACATAATTTACCCATTTAAAGTATATAATTCAGTGTTGTTGGTTTTTTTTTAAGGAGATACCGGGGATTGAAGCCAGGACCTCATACATGGGAAGCAGGCCTTCAATCACTGAACTACACCCAATTCAGTGGTTTTTATATATACTTGAAATTTTCAAATAGCCACATTTTAAAAAATGAAACAAGTAAAGTTAATTTTAATAATATATTTTATTTAACTCAGTGTGTCCAAAATATTATTTTTCCAAAATGCAATCTATATAAAAGAATTTTGCACTGCTTCAGTTTTTAAATTTAGATTAATTAAAATAAAACAAATAAAAATGTAGTTCCTCAGTCTCAGTGGCCACATTTCAAGTGCTCAGTAACTATATGTGGCCAGTGGCTACTGTACTAGACTGGAGCTCTAGAAGGACAGTCTTGTTGCAAGATAATTCTGCCTCAAACAATTGTGATATTTATTGAAATTTCAAATTTTCTATTTGGTAGTGAGGTTTCTTTGGAACATGAATCAAAATTATTTGACCAGGGGCAGGGGTTAGGGGTAGGAAGTGGGGAGTTAATGTTTAATTGGTACAGAGTTTTTGTTTAGGGTAATAGAAAGTTTTGGTAATGGATAGTGGTGATGGTAGCACAACATTGTGAATGTAATTAACCCACTGAATTGTATACTTGAATGTGGTTTAAAAGGGCAAAATTTTGGTTATATATATGTTAGTAGAATAAATATATATTTTTTAAAATCATGGGGCTGTACAACACAGTGAATCTTAATGTAAACTCTGAACTTTAGTTAATCGTATAATTAATAATATTGTTTCCATTGTAACAAAGATACCATACTAATGCAAAGTGTTAATAATAGGGCATACTGTGTGTGGAGTATATGGGAACTCTATTTTCTGTATGGTTTTTCTGTAAACCTAATTCTCTAATGAAAAAAATCATTTGGCCAACAAAAAAAAACCACAAAATTATTTGGCCAGACATAGTTGAGACAAGTATTGTTTCTTTTACATTGTACAATGAGAAAGGAAGTAAGATACAGAGAGCCTTTTCCAAAGTTACCCTGAGATGGTGGAAGAGCAAAAAATTTTGCTTTGTTTTATAGCTTTCCCATCCATACACACTCATCTTCAATACACGGATGCATCCAATAATAAACACTTCTCATTTCACATAAATACTGTAGGTTTGGCTTTCATATTTAGTTCCACCCATGACAGTTTTCAGTGCTTTCAAAGAGTAAATTGTAGTGATATTGTGTTCTCTTTTTCTGGCATGTTAATCTGCTAACTTTTGCATGCTTCCGTTTTCTTGCAAATTCATTATTAAGACTTAAAAAATCATTAGTTTGAAATTGAGACACAATAGCAACTTCTGTTACCTGTTACACAGAGATGTAGAGGCAGGAAATGAGTTACTGTCACTTGGCACTAACTGGATTTTCTCTAACATTAAGATAACTCACATTAGGCAAATTTGTAATCTGAAGCCTCCTGGCTCTATTGTTAAAGGTCTTAGCATGATTTTGCCTTTAACTCTATTATTAGTTCCTGATGCATTTGCCTGGTAAGGATGTTCTTCAGATTAACAGTGGGCACTTCTATGGTTCAATAAGTCAAACGGTGGAATATGTTTAGGGTATTTGGCCTACCAAACACATGTCAGAACAACTCCCATTAACTTGAGTGGAAAATTGGTTTAGCTAGATTTTTTAGAATCATTTGACTAAAGTGAACCATGAAAGACTAGTGATCTCTCACTGTCTTCAGGATTCTGTTCAAACCACTTTTCCCTTGGCTGCCTGCTCTGTCTTCAACTATCTACCTGTACAGACCTTCAAGTGCTCCTCTGTCTGTTGCTGCCATGCTCAGCAGGGCAGAGTGTAAGGAGCATGGGTTTTAAAGATGACCAGAGCAGGCTTCAGGTGGCACCTCTACCACTCTCCAACTGTGTCATCTTGATCAAAGTACACAACTTCTCTAAGCCTGTTTCCTCATCTATAAAGTGGAAATAGTAATTCTTACCTCACAGTGTCATGATGAGGAGTAAATGAGATGATGTACAGAGATCACATAAGGTAATCAGAAGTGTCTTGCAAATGTCTATGTTATTATGCTTTTAAAAACTGCAGATCTGAATAGACATTTCTCCAAAGAAGATATGTAAATGACCGATAAGAACATGAAAAAGATGCTTTATATCATTATCCATTAGGGAAATACAAATCAAAACCATAAATGCAAAATCAAAAAACACCCTTTAGAATGACTAATAAAAAAGACAGATAATAACATGTTGGTGAAGATGTGGAGAAATTGGAACCCTCATTCACTGCTGGTGGGAGTGGAAAATGGTACAGCTGCTTTGGAAAACAGACGGGCAGTTCCTCAAAAGGTTAAACAGAGGGGCCGGCTGTATAGCCCAGTTGGTAGGGTGCCAGTTTACAACATGGGAGGCCCCGGGTTCGGTCCACGGGGCCTCCTCGAACAG
>PVKH010042824.1:0-10785 GCA_004027955.1 Chaetophractus vellerosus | reverse complement strand
CTATAAATTTTTTTTAAAAGTCAAATAGTGTTAAGTCTTAAGCTCCGGTTTTTTCAGAACAAGGATGCCGTGTGCTACACTGCCTGATTCGGTCCCATTCATTTTGTCCAGTGCAGGCAGCAGTCTAGGGAGAAGAATTAATACTATTACAGCAGACAGAACAAGACTGGTGAACCGTCTGCAACGAGAATCTCTGGTCAGGCAACACGGCTTTGATTACAATCTACCCCTTTACTACATGTTCTGGATTTACAAATGTTTGTCATTCAGAGCTCCTCTTTAATGCTGGCTGCCTTTTCCAAAATGAAAAACCACACACAAGACTTTTCTTTCCTTAATGAAAAGAAAAGAAAAGAAAGGAAAATCCTTCCTAATGTCCTGATTCTGTCCTGATCATGTCTAGGATAGTGTGACTATTTTGCAATGTCATGATGCCTACAGAAAAATGAAAAAGCAAAAGCGATAAGAAACCACAGGCATTTCGTTTTGCCAAGGCACCTTCTTTTGGTAAGAAGCTGATCATAGTTAGGAATCCTCACTCTGCTTGTGGACTAACCCCTGGAAATGACATTTTTTAATATGCCCAAAGAAAACTGTCTTCATCAGCTGTCAGCTAAGGTCAAAGCTGACAAAGTTACTATTTTACATAGTTACTATTTTGAAATCTAAACAAAGTGGACAAATGTATATAAAAATAGCATATGCTCAAGGTGCTACCCTTAGATGCATTCAGAGATAGCATAAATGTTAAATACAATCATACAAAATAGAAAGGCGTTTTATGGTGAAATGAAATTTTGTTATATTGGATATTGCTGGAACAAAGGCACGCTAAGGCTTGGAAGACTTTTAATCTATAAATTAAATTTTGATATATTACTGCCACAATTGAAACATACAAACCTTTCTAAACCCCAAGTTCAGGGCCTGTTTATTTAAAGTAATAGTCAATACCATAGTTTTATACAACCAAAAATATACACAATCTTGGAATTAATTATAATGGAATTTAATCTACAACAGTGTTGGTTGTAATAAGATTTAACTTAAGAAATAACCATTGAGACCAGCTCCTCTAACACACTGGCCCTGAGGGGGGAAATGTTTTGAAACCATTTGCTTTCAGTTCTTTTGAGAAGAGAAAAATAGGAGTCCCATACAACTGGACTACTTCAGTAAAATTCCTGGAAGGATATTCCAATAGCAATAGATGGGCAAGAAAGTGGAGAACTCTTGATTTAAATACAAATCCCAACAGTACTGGTTTCTATAAATTACTATAATCAGAACATTCTGTAATAGAAATAAAGTTCCTTGTTAACTCTAAATCCTATAAGGCACTTTCAGTGGCTAAACACACAGGCCATAAAGAGATAGATGGCTTGGGAAAATTTAGCAAATAAAGATAGAGCTAATAGGAAAAGCTTCTTTCCTCCTCTGTTTGAACAGTTTATCAGTGGGAGATAAACTGAGGCGGGGGGCAGTGTTTGATCATACATTTCCATTTATTACATGGAAATACCTATTTCTAGAACCTTCTTGATTTTCAATCCACTTTTCCAAGTGGTCTTAATGCTGCCAGAATTAAGAGTCAGAAATTAAGAGACCCTGACTAAAGACTAGGGATGCCAACATTTACCTCTGGCCCCAACCTTAAAAAGACCCTGGCTTGCGACACTGTCACACTGGAGGCTGTTTTGCAGTTCAGTTTAAAAAGTTGTTGCTTATACAATCATATCATTGTTCATATATTTTTCTGAATCCTAATATCAATCATTATACTAGAACAAAATCCTGGTTCAATCCAGGGAACGCTGATAACTAACTCTTTCTTCATAAAATAATTCAGATATAGATGGACAAAGATATCGATTCCAGGACTCGCCTGACACTTGGAATAATTTGCCAGATATGTATTTACTGAGAATGAAAATACAATGAAAGGGGGTTAGGTGGTCTTTGAAGCCAGACTGCGAGCATTCAAAACTCAGTTCTGTTACTCACTAGCTGGGTAATCTTGGGTATGTAACTTAGCCTTTCTGTGTTTCCTGTCTATAAAATGATGATAATAGCTCACCTCAGAGGATTACTTTGAGCATTAAATAAGTTACTTCAACAAGTGCCCTTACACAGAAAGAGTTCAGTAAATGTTAACAAGCATCCAATTCTCTGGAGTCCCTCCACTTAGAACTTCCTCCCTTCCTCTAGTTTTTGGTACAGGTTTGCCATAAGCAAGGGGGAAAAGCTCTGAACTCAGTGGTCATACTTTGCCTATTATGTTAAGTAAAATCCTGGGGATGGTCAGGGGAAGCCGGCTTCATGCTGAAATAGTTCTAGCTTCTTTTGAAACTGACATCATTTGTGCTTTCTGCATTCACTCACATGAAAGCAGTTACTTGGATTTTCTCCCTAGTGGTGGAGCATGACTCCAAAGGTATAAGAGAACTGCTCTGAGGATTCTACGCCCATTCATATTGGAAGACGATGGGATAGCTTTTAGCCCCCGCTCCATCTTCTCTAAACAAAGTGCTTTTTAAGCCCAAAGAAGATGCTGTGTGACCCTTGATGTGTATGCCAATCAGGACAGAGTCATTTGCCTTTAAGTGGAAGCCTTTTGGCAGTAGCTGCACAGTACATTCTCTGTCAGAAGCATTATGTAAGCCTGGGTTTTGCATTCCCAGGGATGAAATGCTTATGCAGTATTACAATTAATTAAGTCACAATGAAGTTTAATCAATAAGGATTCAAAAATATTGTCCACAAGAGATCTCTATGCACTCTCCATCACTTAAGTTTTTTCATTGTAAATTAATTTTCCTTCAGTTAAATAAATGACCGATTTTACTGTATTTGCCAGCAGGTGGTATAACACAGGAATAAGGCAAACTGGGCTTCAGGCAGTAGGCTTCTGATGGTTGTAAAAATAGATATTGTTAGCAATTGAGTTTGATGCTCAAAAAAATTAAGTTCTTGGCTTCTATTACTGGGAGGGGAGGAGTGAGAAGAAACACTTGCTGGCACATGGGGCCAGTTCTTATCGTCTGCAGCAGCCCCAACAGACAGCAAGTTTCAACCTTTGATCCTTCTGTAAACTAGGCTCAGGATTTTTCCTAACTGCTCCTGGGATGCTCTGACAAGTTTAACCCAAAAGCACTGGTCTGGACCAAACTTACTTGACTTGAGACCTAGAAAGCCAACTTTATATTAGATCAAAAACACCCTTTTAAACTGCAAATCACCTGCCCTAGTCTTCTTCATAATGACTTGTGTAACAGGAGTGTGTAAAATGAATGATGGCTAGCTGCTTAAGTCATAATTCAGATCACTAGTCACTTGAAAAATATAACTCAAGACAGAGGTAAGATTCTATATGTAAATGTGGTGGTGATTCCATCTTTCATTAAAAAAATATTTCCTGAATGTTTATACCATACCAGGCACTGTTAGTTTTTATGGAAGATATTGGTCAAGGGGCTTACAATCTAGAAGGGAAGGGTGAAAGACATATATATATATATAACTATAATGCTAGGTGGTAGAAAATCAATTCAGCCTCATATAAATCCCCTTTTAAATTTATGAATACCCCTGTCATCCCAACTTGAAAGGTTATCTCTTTACTATGACTCAGGGGTGCCCAGGAAGGGACGCTTATGTCAAACAAGACTAGGCATAGAAATATCCACTAAATGTGAGTGAAAATGCTTCATTCCACACATTACTGACAATGAAGAGAAGCCTGGAATTCTTGAACTAACTGTATCCATTTGCAGTGCATGGCCTCCCACAGCTGCAGATACTCTGGAATTCAACTTGGCTGGATGGACAAAGAAGCTAGACAGATGAAAGGCCTTTCTTTGCCTCCCAAGTGTTAATTTAGAAAACTACTCCACCTCTCTGGAGCTTCTAGATCCTATGGCAGAAAAAAACGGGTATACTCAGCTCAAGTCTATGACAACATCCTGAAAAAAGAAAAGACCTTGTTCTAAAGGATTTCCCTCACTCATATCACCTTCTGTAATACAGAGACGCAGACCTAGCAGGCTGGGAAGTAGCTGGTGCTTGCCTCCACATAAAGAATTATCTCTAGGTCTAGTGATGCACAATTGTGCCCAGAAGGACTAGGAGAGAGACTCTAGGTTTCCTTCATACAAACTTGAAAACTCCATGGTACTCAAAGGATGTCTAAACCAAGAAAAGAGTAAACAGTCTCAGGCATTCATTTTCTCCTGTGCCTGATCCTTTTGACAGCATTCTCTGATGGGCCTTGGGATCCAGGACTATGACACGTATGTCCCTGAGGGCAGGCGAGATCATATTGGTAACATAGCAATTATATACTCATTTCCTAGACTGGGTGGTTTCTCATTTTCTGCACTTACTCAGACAAAAACTTTCATTCTTACTTAGGGAAATTGCATGTCTGGCCCACATTTAGGATAATCATGCCCCGCTTTCACTGAGTCTTTAACCTTTCCTGTCAACTTACATCAATATTACAAATATTAGTTCTTTCTAAGCAGTTAAAATGTTATAAAGTTTATTTCTAAAGACTAATAGACAATGTGGTTGACAGTATGGCTAGCTGTCAGGATTTTACCAGGATCCACTGCTGAAGCCAGCCCTGGTAAGACTGTAGTAAGAACCTTTTGCCATGTTGCAAGGGGAGCGGGGAAGTTCAGGGTAGAGGGGATCTGAGCTGCTCTCAGGAAATATTGTGGACTTTGGAACAGCAGGTGTGGTTTGTTCCTCTTGCCCTTTCTTCACAATAATGTGGTGCAGCAGAAGAAGCACCAATTTTAAGTACTGACTTAGTCACTCATTACCTGTGTGGCTTTGGGCAAGTCGACTAATTGCTCTACACTTGAGCTTCCTCAGCTGCAAAATGGTAAAATCATGTGTCATTAATTATCTGAGTATCCTTATGTACCTCAAATTAGTTCAAGTATAAGAATATATTTTAAAAACTCAAAAGCCCTAATGAAATGTAAAATTACTGTATTGATGTTATTATTTGAATATATAATATTATCTGGAAGGGTTTTCGTAGTCAGCATTTTAACAAACCTATGCATTCGTTCACTCATTCAACAAATATTTACTGAGTACCTGTTAGGACCCAGGCACTGTCCTAAGCCCTGGGAATACAGTAATGAACAAAAGCAAAGTTTATTACAGTCAAGAGATGGTGGGGGTGGGAGGTGGAGAAACAAAATAATGTTTGTAGTGGTGAGTGCTATGAAGCAGAAGAAAGCAGAATTAAGGGAAGAGAATGATCTGGGGGAACAGGAATGTGTGTGCTTGGCAAGTGTGACACACAGCAAGAATGTGCTTCCCCTCAGGATGTGAGGGGAAAAGTGATCAAAGAGGGGTTGGGGCCAATCACACTTGGGCCTTGTAGGCCATAATAATAAGGACGTTTTGAATTTTATTCTAAGTATAATGTAAAGCCACTGGAGGGTTTTAAACAGGATTACGGCACAATCAGATTTACTACCTATTAAGTTCTGTTACATACCAGATACGGTCCTAGGCAACAGTGAAAAAAGACATGTTTATAGTCATTGCTTTCTCTAAGCTCACAATCTGGTGTGGAAGGCATACAATGAAAGAAATAACCATACTCAAGTTTGGTAAGAACCCTAAGAGAAAGTACAGAGTCCTGAAGAATAGGTAGAAATTACCTACATTCTAGATAATTTCTTATTCTAGAGTCTAGAATACATGAGTGGATGGGAGGGGGGCGGGTATTCTAGGCAGAGAGAACTGCTCCAGAGAACAACAATTTTTCAGGGAAGTAGAAGAAAATTAAGGTGACCAGTTGAGGCTGAAGAGGTAGGCAGAAGGCAGTGTTTTTCAATCATGAGATCGATTTAGTAAGTTATAATTAGCATTTTTAAATGGAATATAATAACATATACTGGACTGTGCCACACATAGTAAAGGTAAGTTTTGCTTAAAAAAAAAAAAAAAAAAAAACCAAAAACTTTTGTTCAGTTGTCTGCATAAACGTGTGTCCTGGGTCACAGTGTAAAGCTTATTATTTTTACTATGGTAATGGCCAAAACTATTAAAAAGTCACTGCTCTAGTCACATTAAGGAGTGACGTTTACCCTACTGGCAATAGTAATCCATTGAAAAGTTTAAACTGGAAAGTGATATGATTGTGTCTGTGTGCTGTTTCCGTATCTGTGTTTTAGAAAGATTACTCATACTCACGCAACAATATGGAGAATGGATTAGGGAGGTACAAGACTGCAGTACAGTTGCAATACTGCAATATAGCTGGCTGCTGAAATCTAGGCAAGAGGAAGACAGTATAGTTTACAGAAATGGCTGTAGGAATGGAGGGCTGAATCTACAAGATTTAGTAATTGATCTGCTGTGGAGATGGTGAGAGAAGGGGAGGAATTGAGGCTGGTTTCTGCCTTGGTTGGATGGTGATGTCATTCACTTATATAGGGGACATTGAACAGAGCAAACCTGGGGAGTGGGGAGTTAAGTTCAGTTTTGAAAATGCTTCCATTGATGTACCTTCAAGACATGAAAGTGAAGACAATTGGTAGCAACTGGTTGGATATATAGCCCTAGATCCCAGAGAAGAGGTCTGGATCAAAGAATTAATTTGGGACTGATCATCACAGAGATCACTGGGGCCATGGCAGGAAATAAGATGGCTCAGGAAGGGGCTGTAAAAAGAAAGGAGTGGTCAAGTACCAAACACTGCTGGGCAGTCATGAAGATAAAGACCAAGGACTAGCCAGCTGATTAATGACAATATCACTGGTCATCCTGGCCAGAACAATCTACTGCACTACTTCTCTGCTCCCCTTCACAGTAAAATTAGAAAGAGTTGTCTCTACTTTCTTTCTCCACTTTCTTCTATTCCTTTTCTGTTCTATCCACATGAATCAGGCTTTTGCTTACATTTCTCCACCAAAACTGCACTTCAAGGTTATCAGTGTTTTCCGCATTTCTAAATTCAATATTCAGTTCTCAGCCACCTAACTTGGCCTATCAGCAGCACCCCAGAAAGTTCGTCACTTCCCTCTTCCTTGACACATCTTCACTTGTTCTCTAACAGTGGCCTCTCTGATTTAGCTCACTAGCCACTCCTTTGCTGATCCCTCTTCATCTTCCTGACCTCTAAAATATCAGTGTGTTCTACAGCTTAGTCCTTGGACCTCTTCTCTATACCCATGACCTTAAAATGATCTCATCTCATAGCTTTAAATACTATCTTTACATTGATGATTTCCTAGCCCTTACTTGCAGCTTTCTCTATTCAACTGCCTAAACACTATTTCAACTTAGATGTCTAATGGGCATCTCAAAGTTAACATTCCAAAACACCTCTCCAAAATGTAATAATCCTTCCCTAGTCTTCCCCATATCGGTTAGCAGTAATTCCACCTTTCAAGTTGCTCAAGCCAAACCCTGGAGTTACCTTAACTACTTTCTCTCTCACATCAAATCCAATGCTAAGTGTTAGAGCCAGGCTTCCTGGGTTCAAATTCTAGTTCAGCTGCTTAGTAGCTGTGTTATCTGTGGGCAGACTGCTTAACCTCTCCTAGACCCAGTATTATCACCTGGAAAATCGGGATAAGTATTTCATGGGATTGTTATAATAATTAAATGAGTTAATGTTTGTAAAATGATTTGAAAAGTACCTGCCAGACAGTATGTAGAGCTCTTAATCTGAACACTTCTTAGTATCTTTACCTGGAAACCAGCCACCGATATCTCTCTTCTGCATTTTTGTGAAAGTCTCCTACTAAATAAATGGGTCTCCTTCCTTCAGCCCTACACCCCTCAAACTATTTGCAACATAGTACTCAAAGTGATCCTTTCTAAACAAAAGTTACTGTTGGGAAGCGGATGTGGCTCAAGCGATTGGGCTCCTGTCTACCACATGGGAGGACTAGGGTTCCCGGGGCCTCCTGGTGAAGGCAAGCTGGCCCATGTGGCGAGCTGGCCCATGCGAAGTGCTGGCCTGAGTGGAGAACTGGCACGCAAGATGATGCAACAAAAAGAGACACAGAGGAGAGACAATAAGAGATGCAGCAGACCAAGGAGCTGAGGTAGCACAAGAGATTGAGCATCTCTCTCCCACTCCGAAAGGTCCCAGGATCGGTTTCCAGTGCTGCCTAAAGAGAAGACAAGCAGACACAGAAGAACACACAGCGAGTGAACACAGAGAGCAGACAGTGAGCATAAAAATAATGGGGGGTGGGGAGAGAGAGAAATAAATAAATAAATAAATAAATAAATAAATAAATAAATAAATAAATCTTTTTTAAAAAGTTACTGTTAAATTCTCTCATTTTTTGTTTTATGCTTGAAAATCTTATAATAATTCAGAAAAAAATAAGTCAGTTTACACCACTCCTTTGTCAAAACCCTCCAATATTTGCCTTTCATTCAGAGTAAAAATTAAAGTCTTTACATTCACTGACTGAGCCCTCAAGTAAGCTCCCTCTTACCTCTCTACTCCCTGTCCCTCATTCCCTTCCGGCACTCAGGGCTCCTTTTTGTTCCTTAAACTCTAAGTCTGCTTCCTTCCTAGGGCCTCTGCACTTGGTGTCCCTCTCCTAGAGTGCTCGCTTCCTCAACCTTTAAAAATCCTTCTTGAAATGTCTCTTTCTCAGTGAAGAAGTTTCCTGACCATACTTTAAAAAATAATCTCCCACACACTAATCCTAAACCCCTTCTCCATTTTATTCCTCTCATAGCACTTACCGTTATCTGATATAATATTAAGTGATTAATTCTAAGGAGGCTTAAATCTAGTCCTAATTTCACCTATTTGTTCTAAAATGCATTTCCCATTATAGCCAATCAAGTGGACATATACTCTGCATATTCTTCCTTAAAATGAATATAGACAATTAAGCAAAACCAAGTATACCACTTTCTGTATTGTCTCTAAAATGTTTTCTCTTACATGATAAAAACACTAGATTCTGGGCATCTGGTATCTGTTTTTAGTGCTACATTCTTCCAAGAGCTACTTAACCCACTGCCCACTCATTGAAAAAAAAAAAGTCTTTAATTTTTAAAAAATATGACTCTTGGGGATAAATGTCACAGAAGTAGGAAATGAAGTAGCAAGACTAAGATGCAAAACCTGCTTTCTCCTTGGCATTTAAAACCACATTTCAATGCAGCTCCAGTAGATGGAAATATTATCCTGAAAAGGGGTGGGGGAGTAAAAGACAGGGGTGAAACAGGAATTTTATTGCATTGCTACCATGTGATAGGCCTAATTACTCTTTACATACATTATGTAATTTAATCCTTATAAGAATAACCCTCACAAAACTCTCAATTTATAGTTGAGGAAACTGAAACTCAAAAAGACTTAGAATCCCGGGTTTCAGCACAGAAAAAAGAAAAAAAAAAAAAAAAAAAAAAAGACTTGGAAACCCATCATATATCACTCATAGCTAATGTGCAGAGCCCAGATTCAAACCCAGGCAGGGCTATCTGATGCCAAAGCCTGTACTCCACTTCCTATAATGCCTGCCTCCTAGAGGGGTCAAGTCAGCAAGCTGGAACTGAGAGGGGCTGTTAAACGAAGCATTTTTACTCAATCACTAAACTCCTGAGATTACTTAGCATGTCTAACTACCCATGAACTCAGTCATGGCAGTGTGCTGGTAATTCCCTTACCTGTGGACATAAAAAATGGGATGCGGAACTTTCCACTCAGCACCCGGGCCCGCAGATTCTGCAGTGTGCTCCCATCAAATGGCAGGGCACCACACACAAGCACATAGAGGACAACTCCAAGGCTCTGCAACCCAAACAGAGAGTGCATACAATTAATTGCATCAAAGGATACAAGAGGCCATTATAGAGCGCGTACGATGATGATGGTGAGTCATGCACAAGATAATGGAACAAACTTTGTTCTTTTTTTATAAGAAATAATGTGGGGCATTGTCAAGACCAATCATCGTCAGAATATTTAACACTTTTCTTGGCTTCCAGACATTAATTTTGTGTAACATATCCTGCATTTCTCTCAGTACTCATTCTCTAACTGGGAGGCAAGTGGCAATACTAGAATCTCAATTCTTGGCAAGGGCACCCATCCAAGCAGGCCCTTGGGGTTCTTTTGCAGCTGCAAAGGGGGATTTGAAACCTGTGGCTCAGCCCATATGATGACTGCTGAAAGAAGGAATCTGCACAAAGAATAGGGAATTGAAAGAATAGGTGACCAATATCCTGATTCACATCCAGCATTAAGTGTATCCATCATGGAGTCGTCATCAATCTAGAGAAACCAGTGCTGTGGAGAGCAGAAGAAGGCAGTTACTTACCCAGATGTCCACCTTGGGCCCATCATATTCCTTTCCTTCAAAGAGTTCTGGTGCAGCATATGGAGGGCTGCCACACCAGGTCTTCAGCAGCTGCCCAGGAGTAAAGAGGTTACTGAAGCCAAAATCTAGGAAGGCAAATGGACATAATTCAGGTCATTTTAACCACCAAACACTAGTTGCCAGTCACTAGAGTAAAGGTTCAGAATCTTTAAGCTTCAATACAAAAAGTGAAAAGAGAAAGATTAGAAACTATATACCCAGCCACTTAAACTTTAAAAGTAAGGGTGAAATACAGATATAGATGAGCTATAAGGCAAATGGTATCTGGCAACTCAAGGTAAACATGATTGGCTTACATCCTCAAAAAACAGCGCTGTTATGTTCAGAGACCTAGGCAGAGGAAGGCAGTGGGACTTGTTCCTTTAAAGCAGATAACGACTGATGTTAAGACCACATCACA
>PVKH010042823.1:0-10787 GCA_004027955.1 Chaetophractus vellerosus | reverse complement strand
AAAATATGAATTGTTTGTTACAATTAAACTAAGTCTGCTTAAGCCAGACACAAAGGAAACCCTTAAGGTAGCCTCTTTAAAAAACTTAAGGTAATAGATTCTTGAACATCCCATGAAAAACATACCTTTCCATTCCACAGCTTTATCAAAAATACCTGTACCAAGGGTGAAAAGTGTGGACAGGAAAAAAAATGCCACGTTAAGCAACACCAGCTACTCTAGCACCATTAAAAAATCCTAGTGATTTTAAAGCAACCACTCTCATCCATCAGACACTGCAATAACATTCCACAGATGTTACAATGCATGTTTTGTACAAACAATACATGGTCTATCTTATTCAATATAAAAATAAACAAAATAGACATCCATGTTCAAGAACCTCACTGAAAAAGGCTCTCAATGCTTCCATTTATACATATTCAATAATATCTTCAACATACAGTTAAGTATATTTTGTAAAAAGTACAGAAAGTACAAATGGGGATATATGATATTTCATTCACGTAAACTGAATTTCTCTGATGAAAGGTGTTACAGGTTAAATCCCGTTACAAAGAAAGCTACAATTATTAAAATATCACAGAAACACTTTCAGACCCTCGCTGCTGGGATGAAACCCTACAGCGGAGGAGCAGCAAGGCACCTTGAAAGCCATACTCCTCAGCTCCACAACACCCTCACGGCTGTGCTGCTACCTCCGACTCACCCTCTCCCAAGCAACTCCTAATCAACAGGGAGGGACCAAGTCTTTTACTTACTATTAGTCTTCTGTCGAAGTACCAAGCAAGTCCTGGTGCTTACTACACTGTTTTGGACTGCATCAATAAATGAACACTCTTGCACTGAGAGCACAGGCAAGCAAACTTGAGGAGCAAGGTAAGGCAGGGGAGCTGACTAGCTACAGAAAATTTACACCCCTGGTCCCAGTAGTAGGCAGACTGGCTCAAGTACTAATTAGAATACTGAATCCCTAGGACTAAACTGTCCCCAAAACATTAAGTCCTTATGCTTTTATTCTCGAGGAAGACTAAAGAAAAAAACAAACAAGGTTCTACAATCTGATATATTAAATATTTATACTTTCCAGGAAAGGCTTTAAGACAAAGAAGGAATTTGGATATCCTCCTGAAATTTGTTGTAACGGGATTTGACCTGTACAAAACTCTAAATGACTATGGTTATTCCTATACTGTTATTACTCTAACTGTATCTTCTTAGGGGAGATACAGTTAATGGGTTATTTAGCCAACAGAAGTCCCTTTCCCTTATCTAATGGTGCTCTCAAAATAAAGTTATTCCACCCAAATTACAGATTGGATTAGTTCCCAAGGCCATTCCTTTTTAAAATATTAGCACTCTAAGTGGAAGTAAATTCCATTAATAAACACCCCCCAACCACCACGGCTGCTCCCGCAAAGGACGCATTAACACCCTCAGAGCACCATCGGGAAGGAAGATGGACTTCTGTAATCCCCAGCCCTCTGTTCTGTTTCCTCAGTACAGAATGTTCAGGTTCCCTAAATCCTGTAAATAAAGAGAGTCAGAACCAGGAAATTGTGAACCAAGTAGATGTCCATGAGAAGACAGACAAGCCTCTTCCTGCGGTGTGCCAGGAAGTGGCAGACTCACAGTGTCAAAAGGGAGGTCAGGGAACTCTTGTGTTCAGAAAGACACAAGTAAAATATGGAATCTGTGGGATTTTACTGAAGAGACACAAATTTATTGAAAGTGACTTCAAACCTCTTTCCAACTTGCAAGTTAAAATTTATCTTTAAGTTATAAAACTAAAATTTTTAACATTTATTTGAAATGTGAACAGAATGGTTAATTAATATTTAATAATTAAATTTTTGATGTGAAGATTATTGTAATTTTTTTTTTTGAGCTACCAGAACTGAACCTGGGACCTCGTATGTGGGAAGCTAGCACTCAACCACTGAGCCACATCGGCTTCCCTGAGTTTGGTTTTGTTTGTTTTGCTTTTTGTTTCTTCTCAGGAGGCACTGGGAACTGAACCTGGGACCTCCTATGTGGGAGGCAGGAGCTCAACTGCTTGAGCCACATCCACGCCCCAAAATGTTTTGTTTTCTTTTTTTAAATTAATTAATTAATTAATTAATTAATTTATTAAAGATTTGTTCTTTATTTATTACATATCCCCCCCTTTCTGCTTGTCCTTGCTGTGTTCATCCTTGCCTTCTTCTGTGTCTGCTTGTCTCCCCCCGCTGCGGCGACCCGCCGAGTCAGCTCACCGCGCGGCGGCCTGCCCGCTTGTGGCGGCTTGCCCTGCCCATGGCGGCTTGCCTTCTCAAGGCAGTCTGCCCGCTCAAGGAGGCCCTGGGAACCGAACCCGGGGCCTCCTATGTGGTAAACCAGCGCCCTACCAATTGGGCTACAGCCGGCCCCTTGTTTTCTTTTTAAATAATTTTCTAACTACATTTTTGGAAGAGATGATATGATGTCTGGAATTTGCTTCAAAATAACCCTGGGGGAGTGGACGAGAGTCAAGATGAAAGACTGGCCAGGCAGTAAGGTGGATAATAGGCGCAGAGGGGTGCAGCACACCCTTACGCTTTTGTACGTATCTGAAATCCCCCAGAACAAAAAAAGCTTTAATAAAAATAGACACTGAAATTTCAATACCTAAAAAATCAGAATGCATCAAATATATTTACAATGACATTCAAATCTGTGAATATGTTAAAAACCATTGAATTGTACACTTTAAATGGGTGATTTATACTATATAAACCTTAAAAAAAAACCCTAATGATAATTAAAAATATACTGCCATTGGCTTCCTCCCACCTACCTTTCCTTCCTTCCTTTCTTCCCACTTTGGGATTGGTTTTCAAAAAAACCATATTAGCCTGTGATATAGGAAATAAAACAGGCTAAGGTGACAGCAGTAATAAAGAGGGTATGATTTTTTAAAAAAAATTTTTTAAGTGGTAGGGAAGATTTTAAAAGGTGAAACGGGTTTTTTGTTTTTTTTTTTTAAGGAGGTACTGGGGATTGAACCTGGGACCTTGCATGTGGGAGGGAGGTGCTGGACCATCAAGCTACATCCACTCCTGAAGCAGATTTTTTTTTCCTTTCATTTTCTCTTTTCAAAACACATTTTTGATGGGCCAAGAATTTTTAAATTAAAAGCCTAAATTCCTAAATATCTAAATTATATGAGCTAGGAAGTAAGAAGGGGGAGTAGAGGACTTTCTCTTTTACTTTCCCTATTTTTATATTTTTAATATTACAGGCTAGTAGTTTTCAAGATGCTCTACTTCATGCTTTGAAAAGAAAATGAAATAATAACTTTAGGACTAGAATGAGGAAATACCTGATTAAATTTTTACTTATACAATTTTAGGATTTGAAAATTTTATACTTTAAATTATCTAATGTTCCACAATATAACAAGTTTATTTCTTCAAATTTGTTTAAACCACCAGGCAGAAAAAACTCTTATTTGACTGGTTCTTAAAAAATGATTCCTCTAATAATGAGAAGCAGAGTTCTAACTAAACTTCTTCAACAAAGCCACATTTATGAGGTAAACAAAGTAGCTTCTCAGTCGGCCCTGGTCTGTGCCTGTAAATAAATTAGTGAAAGTGGCATGAAGACTGTTTTTCTAGATGGCTATTTAAATGTCATCTATAACAGGTGTAAATACCTGAACGGGTTACCTTCAAGGTATCTTTCAAGATCCACTACTGCATGATCTGCACATGGCACAAGGTGGGAAAAGTGACGAAGTGGCTACAAAGAATAACATGTCCATCAGTGGTATAATAAATTCGAAGTGGTATTTAAGAAATCAAAACCAAAATGATTATAGATAATGTTATAATTAAGGAAAGAGATGCTATGTAAAATAATGATGGCTACACAAAATTGAAGTACTACAAATAAGAGTGTATGCAGAAACATGGACAACATTCTCATGTGCCCAACAAAAAAGAACTGAATGGATCGTTCAATTGCCTCTTTTAAACAAAAGTGAAGATCAAGAACAACTAATCCAGATGCTAACTAGGCTCGGCTCTCAGGACATTTAAGCTGTGGTTCTACCCCAGGACAAGCTCTGTGAGTCGAGTTTCAAGCAAGGCCCAGACAAGGGGCACCTGAGGACAGGATAGGGCACTCTCATGGACACCTGGCTGCGCTCCCCTGCCCGGCAGAGGCACCAGTCTCAGCTCAGAGCAGCACCTGCCCGAAGCCCCGGCCTGCTGGGTCCCTGCTCACAGAGGACTACGTTCCACCTCTTAAGTGGGCTGGGGCAGGAAAGCGCTTAAGAATCCTAACTCCATGGAATGGTCAGGAGATGTATGACTCTTTTGATTAATATTTTGCAGTGTGTTTTCTCCTCATTTTTATCACAGACACTAACCTCCTTTCTCCCTGATTTCTAATTTAAAAAAGAAAGAAAACATCCCATTTTCATTATTGCTTTCACAGGTTCCATTTACAGCATGCTCTGAAAATATTTTAGAGAACAAATTAAAAGTGAGATCACAAAGTGATGACTGAAAGTATAGCTTATGTGATTATTTAATGAGCACAGAATCAATTACAAGAGTTCAGGGATTTCTAACATTTTCTTTAACTATCCCAAGGAACATTCTAAATTAATGTGTTCCTTCTGAACTTTAAAAAATCGACTGACTTGATGAATGTAAACAGGAGATTAGAACTTCTAAAAGGCTCTAGGTAGACATAAGCCAGTAAAAACATAAACACAGATAGATGAAACAAGGTCCAGTAAAGAAGACTCCTTTCTGGACCTTCTCAAAATTTTATGCCTGATCCATGGCAACCTACTGACCTCCTGAGACTTCTGGGTCTAAAATACTTTCGCAAACGTGCCCCCAGGGCTGACCTGCAGGCACCCTTTTCTGGGACATCTGCCTGCTCTCCTGCAGCCTGTGGGTGCTGCCATGTCAGATCGCCAGTTCTGAACGCCATCAAGGTATCCAGCACTCAGCTAAGACATGCACAAATAGGCCATTTTATAAGAACAAAGAAAAATGCTTGTTTCTAACTCTGACGAAAATACCAGTATGTGCGTATGTGAATATAGTGTTCCTTTAACGACGATAGTTGTTATGAAGGAAGAACCTAAATACTTCACGAGAATTCTCAAGTTAAGTCCCATAAATTTCTAAAATGATTAAACGTTTGTCATTTTCTACTGAGGAAACAGAAGAAAGGGATCCGATTTGTCTTGGACAAAAACAAAAACAAAAAGCGATATATTCAATACATAACATTTTGAAATTGTAATCACTGTACCTTCTTTAAGCACAGGACAAACAGTAGCTGGTGCTACTTAACAAGCATTACAACTTTCTTTTTAAAAAGCATTTCTTGTAACCAAGAACTAAAAGAAAGAAATTAAAGCTGTAGAGAATGCTCCAACTTCAGAGGTCTCATACTATACCGTGAATCGTGTCTGTCACCTGGAAACCAGAGTGCGCTAGGCACGATCGCATGGACAAGCCTGCAGCAGAGAACACATGCACATACAGCTAAAGTGGTACATTACCCCAAACCCTTCACGCCACCCAGCACAAATACATTCCTTCCCAAAGAGGGCTTGGCTGCGTTCAAAACCATCGTTCCAGGGGCCAGAGATCTGGATTGGCTTCATGCTATAAAACCCAAACATTTAAGACCAGCAAGACAAAGACACTCTGAATATGTCAAAATTAGAAACAGTAGTTTGTGGTTTATTTAGTTGTCAAAAGAAGGCACCAAAGCAGGTACAGAAGAACTACAGGCAATAATTTGGCAATTATCTTTGGAGAGTATTAGCTAAAGAAATCCTGGGTTAGATCAAATAGGAAAATGCAATACTAGGAAAAATGATTTGCTCACTTCTGAGAAGGGAAATTCTGAGTACCTTAGAAATAAATATTGTTACACCATATTCATAGTACAAGGGAATATATAAGAGTTTTTTAAAAAGCGGAATAAACAACACAACTCGTAATGACCCTACTACCAATGAGTAAAAGCCATTACTGACAGTATTCGGTTACAAGGGACATGTGCCCTCAGCCACTTAGAGCAAGCAGGCTCTTCTTTAAGCTGAAGCAGCCAGGCTGAGTGTACCCTAGGTATGACCGCAGCTCCACAGGGAAATGGTTTTAAGCAGTCACTTAATTTTTCAGTAGCCAAGATTTAATATTAACTATCTATGGGCTATTCCATATTTCACTGTGGTTTAATTTCTAATTAAACCAGGGTTAAGAGAGAATAGGGAAGATAATATTTTGTTTTCTGGATTCAAAGAGGACAAGATCCCAAATTTTACTCTTTTGAATTACTAATACATATCTGCATTGTGCCTTGATGCCTTTAATTTTATTACGGTTAGTACTCAAACAAGCACTAATATTAGCCTTTTATTATTTAAAAAACAAAACAAAAACGTTCTTCCAGACAACACTCAGGAGAGATCTTTGAGCAGTACAATAAGCATTCATGCCTGTGAGACCGTTGGAAACGGTGAGGCCCAATCTCTCCATTCATGCACAGAAGGACTTGGCTTAACACAGTCACTGTTCTGACAGAGGAAGGGACAAAGCAATCCCCTGAGACTTCAGCCAACTGGCACGGGTTACGATGAATGAACAATACGTACTGACATTTGTGTCTTCCACAATTCATGATAAATAAGCAAACTGGTTATTTGTAATCAGCCAAACTTGCTCCTGTGAAAAGGCTGCTACAGGACGTTGCAGGGCTCATGTTCCTTCCCAATATCAGAAAGGAAAAAAATCAAGTTACATTTATAGCTAATTTTATTATGGTTATATCTCTTTCCACAATGGTAAAATCTGAATTATTTCTTCTCAAAAATTCTATAAAACTAAGCTAGTTTTTTATTAGGGGTAATTTTACAATTTTTTTTCTTTCATTTTTCATCATTTATGCAGCTAATAAAAATAACCTCCTCCCCATGAAAAGTTAAAGCTAGTTTATGTGACATAGACAATGAATTGTACTGATATCTAGTATTTTAAGACCAGAGCAGTATCTGTATGATTAATAATGTCCTACAAGTAACACCATATAGTTAGTTGTTTTTCAAAGCTGTATGTATCTTATCTTACTCATGTTTCCAAATGATCCCCTTCTTCCCCTTGTTGAAATGCAGGACTTTTCACAAGCCCTTGAAAATTAACACAATTCCTAAACAAAGCCTCCAGGACACAGTTACAAAGTCTGCTTATGTCTCATCTTATACAGAAACAGGGGCTGGGAGAGACAGATGTTTGTGGGACAGAAACTATGACCCTTAACCCAACCAGAAGGCTTTACCTTGGCTTTTCTGCTACTTAACCCTTAGTGAACTGCACCAAAGAGCAGTCATTTCACTGCCACTACGGAAATAATAGGAAGTTAGACATCACACAACATCACAATGAAGGAAATTAGAAAGCTGAAAAGCATATAATTGTTTTAAAACTGAGTCACTTGTAGAGCTCACTTGCTAATCAAAGCACATAAGAGCTATTTCTACTTTAATATATGATTCTCACAGAGATAAAAATATTCAAAATCTCAAAACAATTGGGAAAAGGGAAAGGGACATGCTAAACTGAACCAGCCTGTCATATAATTAAGCAAAACCACCAAATATTCTGAGAAATACATAGTCTTATCATAATGTGCAATCTTCAATTAAAATTTTAAGGAAGTAGCAGATTCTAACCCACCTTAAAGAATGCTACAACAGCATTTATATGGCTGATTTAGGTGACACCAGTTATATTAGTCTAAATACACATACATGTACACGGATGTATGTGTGCTTTCCTATAGAATGAAAAAAGGAAAGCATAAAATTTTATTCAAGCTATATTTAATTTTGCTTTAAACCCATTAATTTACGAAAGTAATGTGATTTATTATTTGGGGTTCTGTATCTACCCAACCCTCTCTCTTAATTAATACTATAACCCTGACAACTTACTACCAGTCCTGGTAATTTTGTTGTGGGTATGGAAGCAAAAGCCTTCTTGAAGACTATAAATACCCCTTTACCATTAAAGGCCAGATTCATTTCAAATAACTGATCATGAACCAGCAATATGATTGCACCCACACTCCAGAAAAAAAAATTATAGAATTTTTAAAACCCGTTGAAAATATTTGTAAAGGAATTAAAATTTGTGGTAAGATCCTTGGCTCATGGCAGGACATGCCTGGCTGACATCTTACGAGCTCTTAGTCTCTTCCTCTCTTTTCCTTCTCTTTGCCCACAGTCATTTCCCAGAGTCCCTGAATCCGGGTCCCCCCTCTACACTTTGCCAAAGTACTCATAATGACCAACAGTCTACAATGGCCATTAATCTAAAATTCTAACTGGCAATAAATGCCTTACTAAACCCTGCAGGACTCCGGTGCCAAAAATATTTACATTTGAGGCTTTAGGTTCCAGAGATTAAGTTTGAAATTTGACAAAAAGAGTGTATTTGAACCAAAGACTCAACCAACTAAGCGATTCATACTGAAAATATAGATTTTTCACCTACGCAATCAAAGAAGAGCTTTTTTTCCCAACAAAAGTGAGTCTATTGTCTAAAAGTCAATTGTGACACTGTTAGACATTTTCATATTATCCATTTAGCAAACTAATACTGTCCCCTTCTATCCAGGATGCTTTCAAGCATAGTTTCCATTCTACAACTGAAGACAAAGCATTGGGAATGGAATCAATTTAACATGTGCCTAATAAAAATATAATTGAAAAACTAGATGTAGAGTGACCAGCCCAAAATTAGACTGTATGTAAAACATAGTCCATTCTATTAGTTGGCAGAGAGTTAACTCCATTTTAATTGGCTTCAATTATTCTGCTATTTATTTTTGGTTGTCCAAATCTTTATTTCTTTCTGGATTTTTAATTGAAATAAAAGAGAATATAGTTTGTTAAAATTCTATTGTATTTAAGTATTGTAAGGGAACACTTCTGGATTGCTAAAATTTCAAAAAGGACAAAAGATTAGCAACTGAGAGAGAGTGAGTTTCGATTAGGGAAAAAAATAACTCCTGAGACACGGGCCGTGCTGCAGCTGGCTTTGATTAAGTTACTTATACAGTAACACAGCATAATCTAGAGCAGTGATGGCCAATACAGGAGCCACTGGCTAAATCTGACTATATAAATTTAAATTAGTTAAAATTAACTAAGTCAGTTCCTCAGTTGCACACACAACAGTCCAAGTATTCAACAGCCATTTGACTATGTCCTGGACCACAAAGATCCAGAACATTCTCATCACTGTGGTCATATCTGGCAGCGCTGCTCCAGAGGTAGGACTTGACACCTAGTCTTGGCTAGTTCATGGAGGAGCAAACTGTACACATTTCCAAAGTTTCTATTAAGTTACAAATAGAAACCAAAAGCCTCATATCAGATTTAAACAATATTCTTTTATCACATGCAATTTTAGCAGCTGGATAGTAAAAGTATTTTAAAAGTACTGCTTAAATACAAAGCACACAAAACAAATGTGAAGAAATGGAACTTAATTATTACAGATGTAAACAGTCCTCAAAGGAAAATGGCTAAAAAAAAACTAAAATCACTAAAAGTGCCAAAAGGACTCGGAGTATTTCAGAGACTGTGCTTTTGAAACTGCAATGTGAGTAAGCAAAGGTAACCTGCACAGTGAACACGGCGTCTTCTGCCTGTGTTAGGTTAGCCCTGTGGGGTGATTCTGCCTCCACGGCTCTAGCTCTGTGGCTATATGTACCTAACAGCAAAGGGACTTCAGATTTCCTCAGCAAAATACACACATCTGTGATAAGCTAGGAACCTCCGAACATTAAAAATTTCCCAATATTTTCAGATCTTAACCACTTTCACAGCTTGACACAGTCAAGGAAAAATTAGACAATGAAAGGGTTCATTCACATCATCACACTTTTTAAGATGAGTTAACATCTCGAATGCCAATTTGAACTTCAATATTTTTAAACATATAATATCACAGATATGGGCATGACCTATGTTTTGGATTAAGCTCAGGCTCCTCTCTTTTAAAAAATTAATTCATCATCAAAAACGACTGAAGATGTGATAAACATCCCTTCTCTGGATATGAAACTGGGAACACTTGAACTAGCTGACTAATAAATAATAGGTAAAAACAAGAATGAACTTAGAATATAAACAATAGACCATGTTGTGCAGCCCAATTCTAACAAAAGCAATATATTTAAATACTTTTAGTAACACCACTAAATTATTTAAAACCTTTCCAGGCATTTTGGGAAAGAGGATGAAAATAATTTTAAAGTTCCCCTCCCACTCCCAAAGCAGCACGTGAACTCACCATTTTTAAAATGGCTCCATAGAGCCGGAGAAGCACTTTCCGAGGTTCATCGGCAATGGTTGCCACAGTGTCAGGTAGGGAGCACTGGAACAGCATGTTACTGAGGCCACCTCTGTCAGGAAAAAGAGGAAGGTCAGTATGTGTCTGTACTTTGAAAGCCAAGGCAATCACTCTTCTTAGGTAAATAGAGAGAAGCAAGGGACACACGAGGTTTGTTCTCATCTCAATCTTTTTTTTTTTTAATTAATTTATTACATTCCCCCCTCCCCCTTTTCTGCTTGCTCTTGCTGTGTTGTCCATTCTTGTGTTCCTCTCTGTCCGCTTTGTCTCCCCCCGTTGCGGCGACGCGCCGAGACCAGTCACCACGCAGGCGGCTTTACCCCGCTTGTGGGCGGCTTCTGCTTCCATTCACGGCCAGCTCTGCTTCAGTTCACAGGT
>PVKH010042822.1:0-10784 GCA_004027955.1 Chaetophractus vellerosus | reverse complement strand
CACCCTTTAACACTAGGCTATTTCAATTTCAACAGCAATGACTCATAAGGCTAATCATCAATAACAAGGGCCCATCAATGGATTATCCTCCTTTGCCAGTCACTGCCCCTGTACTCAGGGGGATGTTGCTACTTATCTGGAGAATATGACAGAGATTTCCAAGATGGGAGTTCAGTGTTCTCCCATTTAGTGATTAATATTTCACTCCATGACCATGGCCCATGAGCCTTTGAACAATTATGTATGACTCTTATGTATGTTCAGGTGGACTTCCTCCCATGCACCCCCAACCTTGACACCCCCTCCAATGCTTCTCTCCCATCCACATTGTGACCCTTCTGTGATCCATAACCTCTTCAGCTGTGAAGCTCTCACCGTATCCAATTGTAATGAATAGGAAAATGAAATAATAATAGTTTTTAAATGTAAGAGTTAAAATATATGTGAAATTGTTAATACAAAATAATTTTAGAAAATTAAAAATATAAATGAAAAATAAAAAAATTCTGGTGTCCAGTCTATTCCATGACAGTTTCCTCTTCTCACTCTCAGGCAGCCCTCCTTTTATCATTTAATTTTCAAAGAAGCTTTGGGTCACAGCAGAGCCATAGACAAAATACAAAACATTCTTATGTACTCAACCCCCTCCTCCATTTCTCCCCATACCAAAATCGTTTGGTATGTGAATTACCGCCCCAACATAACAGACATATGGATAGTGAAACATAATTCCTCAACATTGTCATTGGTCCACATCAAGGTCCCCCTTTTAGATCGTACACTTTTGTAGTTTTTGATGCCTGTCATTTTGTCCAGTATCCACAACCGCAAGGCAATGGAAAACACTTTCACAGGCCATCAAATGGGCTATATTAGATCTGCTGTGTCCCACCCCGCCACCCCTGGGCCCACACCACCCTCTGGCTCAACTCCCCTGATGACAGGATTCACAGATTCCTGACATAGAGTGTCCTGGATCACAAGTTCATCCCCCACTGTGAACCATTCCTAACAACATCATTTAAATGCAAGAGTCAAAACACAGGAGAACTTAAGGAATAAAAAAATAGTTAGAAAAAAAGTTAGAAGACTAAAACTAGGAGAAATAAAATAAGATAAAACAAAATTTAAAAAAATAATAAAATAAGATTAATTGAAAAAATAAAATAAAAAAGAAAGAAAGAAAGAAAACTAGATGTTTCCAGTGGACTGGACTCTTCAAACTATGTGAAAAGATAATGAAAGAAGAAAAATAATAATAATAGTGAAATGTGTTTCACCAACATTGTCATTGGTCCCAAACCAGTTCCACATTATAGTTCGTGTACTTTTATAAATTTTGATGACTTTCACCTTGTCCCGTCTTCACCACTGGAATGCAAGGGAAAACACTTCCATGGGCAACCAAGCCCCTCGTTCAATCTACCCCATCCCTCCCCCCCCACACCAGGGCCCCCAATGTCCCCTCGGCTTGACACTCCAATGACAGAATTCATAGATTTTTGCCACATAGTGACCTGGCTCACTGGTTCATCCTCCACCTGGAACCATCCCTGCTCCCGTGCTGCCCCCCTGTCTATTTCTGAGTGAAACAGACTTATAAAAATGGGGTTCCCATCTCTTTTCCCCCCAGCCAAGCAGGTTCTCCACCCACCGATTCACTATACCACTACAGAAAGAACATTTTTACACATCCCTGAGGCTCCCGGTAAATAAACCCCCCTGATTGCACCCCAACCCTCTCCCCCAAGTTGAGGCACCTCCCCTCCACTCTGTGGCAAGAGCACTCCCACCACTATAGTCTCCACCCCTAATTGATGAGCTTCAATATGTGCTCATCAATCATAACCAATGTAGCACACTAATGAAAGATATTGTTGATGTGGGAAAGTGTGTGGGTGGGTGGGGCAAATGGGAATCTCCTAAATTTTTATATAATATTTATGTGATCTAAAGCTTCTTTAACATATTGCACATGGTCCAACCGTCTCTTCTATTTAAACCTATATTTGATGCCAGAGTTTTAGGTGTACTCCCATAGAACGGAGACTACATGCTGACCATAAGCCAACCAGGTCCAGAACTCTGAGGACCTGCAACTCCTATGCTACAACTCAGTAGACTCAACCAGGACACCTAGTTGGGAGTTGTCAATGGAAGACGGCTATGCAGGGGAATCCAGAGAGCCTGCAGCTGCAGGCAGGATAATCCCTTCCACTGTGGAGGGGACATTACCAATCCAGACTTCCCAAGATTGGGGGAACAACTATGGACTAGAATGGACTTGTTGGAGTCCTGATATAGACTTATGATGTATGCCGTGCAAGAAAATGCAAAATTATGTGGAGTCAGGGCCATTGGACACTTTGGGTGCAGGGTGAGGGAAGAGTAATTGTAATGCAGGGTTTATTTTGTTTGTTTGTTTTGTTTTGTTTGTTTTGTTTTGTTTTGGGGGGTGGGACCTGGGAATTGTCATGGATGATGCTGCAATGGAGGATGTAGGCCAGTTTGTATGATCATGTATCATTCAGGAACTCTAAAGAAGAGAGGGTTGTCTATGGCCTGAATTGTGATCTATGTCTGATGGCAAAGCCCCAAAACGTGTGTAACTAACAGAGTCATTATGCACACTTAGGGATGTGCATGTTGGGGGTTGTGGGAGGGGTGGGGGATGGCATATGGGTACTCCTGGAATCTCTGTGTAACATTTGTGTAATCAATGTATCCTAAAAGTGTACATAGATATATAAAAAATAAATAAAAAATTAATTAAAAAAAAACAAAAAAAACCAGAATTGTAAATGTTTTCTATATCCACAAGGATGTAGAGTAACATGAATTTAATTTAAAATTGAAACTGAAGACTTAATGGAGAACCAGTTAGAACTTTTGGAGATGAAAATGCTATAAGAAATGAAATGTATGCTGATAGAATTAACAACTGAATGGAAGCATGAAAGAAAAAAAGCAATGAACTTGAAGAGTTTTCAATAGAATCTGTTCCAATTCAAACCAAAGAAGGAAAAGTTCTAAAAAATTAATGTCTTTTGTTAACTGTTTTAGAATACTAAACCTTCTAACAAACATGTAATTGGATTACCAGAAATGGAAAGGGAAGAAATAGAAAAAAATATTTGCAGAAGTTATGGTCAAATATTTTCTTAAAACAAGAACCTCAACAAATTTCAACAGCACAAACATATCCAAAACCACAGTAAGAATCATCAAAAGCTAAAATTTTCCAACCACTGATCCAAGAAAAAATAACAGTAAGTAAAGAAGGGACAATATTATGTTTAAGGAAAAATATAATATTTACTTTGGGATTTCTTGTAGGAAGTTATGTAAAGCAAAAATCAACATGATATCTGCAATGCACTGAAAGAAAAATCTGTCAGCATAGGATTCTATATCCATTTGATAACTGTACTATGGTCGTTTAAGCAAATGCACACTGTCAGTGGGTAAAGTTTAAGATGTATGTAATGAAGCCTCAAATGATTCAGAATAAATAAATTGTGTATGTGTGTGTATATTCTAATAATTATTTAAGGAAGGAATAATACTAATTATACAAAGCACTACCAAAGGTAAGGATCAGAAATATTTCTGAATTGTTTGATAAGGAAAACATTTTCTAACACTCAAACCAGATAAAAACAAGATAAGGAAGAACCCCAAAACTATACACTAAACAAAATATCAGCTTATATAATATAGAAAGGATAAAATATCATGGCAATTTTGGTTTTCCCTCAGAATGCTAGGGTGGTACAATTTGTTAAAATCAAAGAATTCACAATATTAAGAATATAAAGAGAAAAAATATAATATAAATATGAGCAGAAAATTAAAAAAAAAATTTTTTGTTACATATCTCCCCCCCCCGTCTGCTTGCTCTTGATGTGTGTCCATTCTTTTGTGTTTTTTCTATGTCTGCTTCTTGTCTCCCCCTGTCTTTTGTGGTGATGTGTTGAGTCCGCCCTCCACGGAGGTGGCTCATTCCGTTCCTGGGTGGCTCCATTCCATTCTCATGGGCGACTCTGCTCCATGTTTTGTGGGCAGCAGTGCTCCATGTTTTTGTGGGCTGCCTGGCTTCCGTGCTTCACAGGCGGCAGCTCCACATTTCATGGGTGACTTTGCCATGCCTGTGGGGGCTCTGCCCTCCCTGTGGTGGGCAGCTTTGCCCCACCCACAGTGGCTTGCCTTTCTCAAGGACATTTGCCCACTCAGATAGGTCCCCGGGAACCAAACCTGAGGCCTCCCATGTGGTATACCAGCGCTCTTATCCACTGAGCTATCCAGCCGGCCCCAGAGCAGAAAATTTTTTTACAACATTCAACATACATGAATAATAAAAGTTAAATATATTATGAAACTTCCTCTACTTGTAAGATATATACAGGAAACCTAAAACTAACATTATGGTCTATATTGAAAGATTGGGTACTTTCTCTCTAACACAGTAAATTATGTAAATGTCTTCCCTCTCATCACTGCTATTCAATAACATACAGGGAGTCCTAACCAGTGCAAAAAGGCAAAAAAAAGGCATACAAATCGGTCAGTATGAAATAAAACTGTTTCACTATACATGCAAAATGATTATCTATGTAGAGAAATCCAAAGATATTATAAAGTGCTATATAATAGATAAATGAATTTAGCAAATTCACAAGTACAAAGTTATACAGAAATCAATTATATTCTATATATTTGCAGCAAACCTATTAGAAAGTAAGTTGTCAAAATACTGTTTAAATTAACACCCCAAAATCAGGAAATACTAATGTATAAATCTAACAAAATATGTGCAACATTTGTATGCTGAACTTTCAGAAAAATTAACATGAACCTAAATAAAAGGATTGAATAATGTCTTAGTAGACTTTAAATTGTTACAAAATCATTCTCCAAAAGTTAACCTAAATATTGAGTGCAATATCAAACAAACTGTCAGGAGGATTTCTATAGAAAATATAAACTGACATACACATTTAAAAATGTAACAGAAAACCAAAAGGACTACACTCATCTAAACACTTTTTAAAATGTTAGTGGAGTCACTGTTATCTGATTTTAAAACTTAATATAATGCTAGTAATGAAGATAATGCATTGACAACAGGGTGGATGCATATATCAATGGAAAAAAATAGAAAGTTTAGGTATAAATCCAATGGTATATTGTCCATTTATTAATGACAAAGATTTAAAGGCAGTTCCTTCAATGCCCAACTACTCCCTTCCACCTTATTGTACATTTCACCCATATGGGCATCAACTCACAACCTTTTCCCTATTTTCTGTTAACCTATCTGCCAGATAGGTTAACAGAATCTGCTCAATTTGCTTAATTCATATCAGTGAGATGATGTAATATTTGTCCTTCAATGCCTCATTTGATTCACTCATCATAAGGTCTTAAGAATACATCCATGTTTTTCCATGTGTTAGCACTGCATTCCTTCTTACAGCTCAGTAATATTCCATTGTATGTATTTCCACATTTTGTTTATTCATTCATCTGTTGATGAGCATTTTTGTTGATTCCAACTATTGGCAATAGAGAATAATGCTCCTATGAACGTTGGTGTGCATATATCTGTTCATGTCCTCGCTTTCAATTCTGTATATATACCCAGCAGTGGAATTGCTGGATGATTTGACAGTTCTATAGTTAGTTTTCTGAGGAACTACCAAACTATCCTCCACAATGCCTGGATCTTTCTATATTCCCATCAAGACTTGATAATTTTTTCAAACAAATTCTGCTGGAAAAAATAGATATATATATACAAAAACAATAAACTCCAAATGTTCCCTAACTACATACACAAAATTTTACTTGATGCATGGTATATCTAAACATAATAGCCAACTCGGTACTACTTCTTGAAGAAACATAGTAGAAACCTTTGCATCCTTGGGGGAAAATAATGATTTCTTATCTAAGAAACAAGTAAATAAATCATTAAAAAACAAACTTATAAGCTGGAATAGTGAAAAATTGAAAACTTATTTGCAAAAGACAGTTAAAATGAGAAGAAGAGCCAAAGATAGAGAGAAAACATCACAAAATTTGTTTTTAATAAAGAATTTGTGTCCAGAATACATAAAGAACTCTCAAAACATTAAAATGAAAGCAAATATTGCAATCAAAATGACAAGTGACAACATCCTAAAATTTATATACAGAAGGCATATAAGCATGGAATAGGAATTTCAGCATCATTAATCATTAGTGCAATGCAAATTAAAAATAAAATGAGATACTGTAAATACTTATTAGAATGACAAAATTAAAATACTGATCATTGGAAAACTTGTTGAGGATATGGGAGAAATGGAATTCTCATACAATGATGGTTAGAATGTAAAAAGGTAGAAACACCTTGGAAAAAATTTTGGAGGTTTCTTATAAAATTAAAAGTACATCTATTAAAAGATGCAGCCATTCAACTAGTTGGTATTGATACATTGGAAACAGAAGCATAGCTATAAAACACTTGTTCAAAAATCTACACAATAGCATTATTTGCCAGAAATAGAAGGAAATACAAAAGCCCACAAATATATGTGTGAATAAAAAAAATTGTTACACCCATGCCATGTAAAACTTAGAAATTAAGGAACTGAATTGGACTTAACAAGATCATGGTTTAAGGTGTTCCAGGGAGCCATTATCTCACATAATCTTTAAACACCTAGCAAACATTGGCAGTGCTATCTTTCCCAACACTCTGGAAATCACTTAAAGAGTTGAACCAATGGGAGGTTGTGGGAGGTGTGGGAGCTGGGGCATATGAGTACCCCTAAAATTCCTGTGTAACATTTATGTAATCGATGTATCCAGAAAAAATTGATTAAAAATTGAAAAGAAAATGCTATCAGCTAATGAACTCAGACCAAGGAAATTAAATGGTGTTTTCACTTGGTTAAAAAAAAAAAGAATTGAACTAACCGGGAAAGTGCAAAATCAATGGAAAAAAGGCCCTAATAATGTAGGCAAAGCTTGTGTTGCCCTTGCTAAGTCCTCAACATTCCCATAGTCAGCACAATGAGACGTCTGTCTCTACTTCCATTGTAGGTCCCTGGCCCTGTTGCAGAGGGAGCAGAGTAACTCCTATGTACACACTGGACTGCCTATACATCAATGCCAATGTATAAATTTGAAGATTAAGACTGAACCAGGAAAGAATTGAAAGCAGAGACTCAAAGAGATATTTTCACATTGATGTTGAGAATGGTATTATTCACAATTGCCAAAAGTGGAAACAACCCAAGTGACCACCGACTAATGAAATGTTAAAAAAATTTGGCATATACATACAGGGGAATATAATTCAACCATTAAATGGAACAAAGTACTGATACATGTGACATCACATTGACATGAAATAAGCAAGACACAAAAGGAAAAATATTGTATTATTTTGCTGATTAGAAACAGCTAAAATAAGGAAACATAGAGTCAGAATCTAGAATATAGTTTACTGGGGATGGAGTGGGAATATGGAATGGGAAGTTAAGGCTTAAAATGTACAGGGTTCCTATTTGGAATGATGGAAATGTTTTTGAATGGATGGTGGTGATGGTAGCACAATATTGGGAATGCAATTAACAGCACTGAAATGTATGTATGAATATGATTAAAAGAGGAAATGTAACATTTTATATGGAGTAACAGAATTTTAAAGAAACCATGGAAATGCACTACACAGACAATGAGCCCTAACTTAAAACAAGGACTTTAATTAATAGGATAATTTTAAATTTTTATAATTTTTCACTATCTGTCTGTCAGTTATGTTGGTGCTGTTATTATCATACAAAAAAGGTTTGGGTATGGGGGTGAATGGAGGAGGAGGTTGAGTACATGAGAGTGTCTTGTAGTCTGTGTGTGACTCTGCTGTGACCTAAAACTTCTTTGAAAATTAAATGAAAAAAGGTGGGATGCTTGAGAGTGAGAAGTGGAAGGTGCCATGAAGCAGACTGCCCGTTATTGCACCAACAAGGCAAAATCACGAAAAACTTTGTACACATGTATATCTTATTGTTTTTACATATATTTTGAATAGCCCTGTCCTTTGGCAATGTTTTGTTTTCTTTCTCTATTTTTCTTTAAATTTTTAAAAAATTGCTTTTTATTTTTTAATTTCTCCTGTGTTTTGACTCTTGCATTTAAATGTCATTGTTAGGGATGGTTCACAGTGGGGGATGAAGGGTGAGCCAGGACACTCTGTGGCATGAATCTATGGATCCTGTCTTCTGGGGAGTTGAGCCATGGGGGTTGGGAGACCAGGGGGGTTGGGGAGGGATGAGGTGGATCAAATGAGGGGGGTTGGGTGGCCCATGGAAGTGTTTTCCATTGCCTTGCAGTGGTGGACACAGGACAGGGTGATAGTCATCAAAATTTATAAAAGGAGAGAGAGAAGATGGCATCAACAGTATAGGTTTGCACTCACTGGCTCTCAGGTAGGGTGGCCGATTGGGAGCAAGAGCAGAGGAGCACAGTCTTTGCGGGGAGCTTGGGGCATAGGAATATTGGCTCCTTCAGTCTGGAGGTGGCTGGAGTGTGAGTTGAGCCGCACAGCATAAAATCATGGGTTCTCTTTGCCCCAGCGGGTAACACGGGGTGGGGTTCCATTCCCCAGAGAGGGGAAAGGGAGGCCAGCAGCCTCACCAGTGGACCTGTGAGGGGGGGAGGGCCCCAAGAGTGGGAGGGTCTGACAGGGGTGGACAGGGTTTCCATGGGTCTGGTTGCCTGAACCCACAAGTAGTTTACAAGAAGAAAGAAAAAAAAATTCAGCCAGCAGGAAATGGCCGCTGAAGGGGACCAGAGAAACTGCTTACTGGGGTGCAGATGCAAGGGCCAGCAAAGGTAAGTTCCGGTCTATTAAAAGTTCCGGGCTGAGTAAAACAGCGCACCCAAAGAAGATAGTCAGAGGGAAATAATAGACAAGTTTCCAAGAACCTATCTCAGGTCCACTCACAGGAGGGGGTGGTCTAGAAGAGGAGTTCTTTAAGGTCCATAACTACATCAAAAAATAAATAGAAACATATAGACCTGATTTAATTGCTAAATTGTGCCTCAAACCCTGCAGAGAGAAGGCTGCAAGGCAATTGGCTAATGAATACAGGCGGTGAGGCTCCACAAGTCCCCAAAGGAAACTGTGGTTTACCTTTTTTTTTAAATTTGTTTGTTTGTTTGTTTGTTCCTTTCTTTTTTGCTGGTTTGTTTGTTTTTTAATTAGGTGCTGATAGCTTTTTTCTTCTATGCTGGTCTTCTTTATCCTTGACTTACCATCCTCTGTATATAGTGACTGTGTTTACCAACACTATCTCCTCTCCTTCCTTCATTTTTCTACCTCCAGCTTTCTGTCTGGTTCATATTTTCCACATTTTTTCATTTACTCCCAATTTCCCCCTTGTTAATTTCTATCTTGGCTATTCTGTTCTCCTTTATCTCTTTCAATTTATACCAGCTTCTTTCTTTCAGCCTATTCATTATTAGTTCTCTCTCTCATCATTCTGGTCATATAAAATACTCTCTCTATTTATATTTCTTTTCTCTCTATTTGGAGTAGACACTCCAATGTTTCCCCTACCACTCTATGCTGCCTACATGTGTTAAATATTCAATTTCCTAAATCTAATAAGGCCCCTCTTCTAACTTTTATCAGTACTATTATTATCCCTTCTCCTTCTTCACCCCTTTCGAATGCTCTGGCCCTAATCATCTTCCTTCAAAGGAAGACAGAAAGGGGCAGGGAAATACAGCAAGGGGAAGAAAGTATCAACAAGAAATCTTGACACACACACAGAATTACAAGTTAGATAAAACTCTAGAGCAAAGAGAGAAGCTAAAGACTTTTCACCCTCTGTGTATAGTGATTGTGTTTACCAACACAATCTTCTCTCCTTCCTTCATCTTTCTACCTGCAGCTTTCTGTAGTGGTTCTTATTGTGTAACTTTTCACACCTGCCCCCAATCTCACCCTTGTAAACTTCTATCTTCGCTCTTCTGTTCTCTCTTATTTCTTTCATTTCACACTAGCTTTTTTCTTACAGCCTATTCATTATTAGTTCTCTCTCTCATCATTTAGGACATATAAAATAATATATATATATATATTTTCTCTATTTGGAGCTGGTGCTCCAATTTTTCCCCTTTCACTCTACACTGCTTACATGAGTTAAATTTTCAATCTGCTAAATATAATAAGGCCCCCCTCCAACTCTTCTCAATACTATTATTATCCCTTCTCCTTTTTCATCCCTTTCGAATGCTCTGGCCCTAATCTTCTTCCTTCAAAGGAACATAGAAAAAATAAAGGAAATACAACAAGGGTAAGAAAGTATCAAGGAGAAATCATAACACGCACACAGAATTACAAACTAAATAAAACTCTAGAGCAAAGGGAGAAGCTGATCAATGGAACTAACCCATCAAGATAAAATGATGACCAGAGGGCAACAAAAAATTCCAAGCCATACTGAGAAAATGGAAGACATGGACCATCCCAAAGAACAAACCAAAAATCAGGAAGAGAAGCAAAACATAGAACAATGAATCATGGACCACCTTCTGGAAATCAAGGAAGAGATTAAGAATATTAAGAAGACACTGGGAGCACATACTGAAGAAATTGTAAACATACATAAAAAGATAACGGATATGATGCCGATGAATAGCACAATCCAAGAAATCAAAAAGACGATGGATTCACATAACAGCAGATTTGAACAGTAAGAAGAAAGGATTAGTGATTTGGAAGACAG
>PVKH010042821.1:0-10786 GCA_004027955.1 Chaetophractus vellerosus | reverse complement strand
TGATGCAAATGAGACCAAGACGGTAAAAATTTTGGAGTGAATGTAAAAGTTAGAAGTACAGTCAATAAAGGTAGATAATCATTTTTGAGAAAAATCACCTAAGAGAAAGAGGAGAGAGAGGGAAAGGGGAGATTTCATTTTGTGGGTTTTTTATTCAATAATGGGTGATATTTTTAGTGAGTTGAATTGCCAAAGGGGAGAAGTTGGTATAGAAGGATAAATGAAATAACATAACTCATGAAATGTAACTCCTGAGGAGACAGGAAGAGACAAGGGTTGGGGTCCATCAGAGAGCATTGCTTCAGACAGCAGGCAGCACTTCTGCTGCAGGAGAAGGACAATGTGAGGCAAGGGTAGATATGAAAAGAAGGTGCTAGGTCAGAATGCAAAGGTTGAGAAATTTTTACCTAACAGACTTCATTTTCTCTCAGATCATCCTCTGGGAGCAAGGAGTATGATAGAAGTAGAAAAGTTGAATGAGGGATTTGGGGAGATTGGAAATGTTTGAAATGATCACTGTGGGACAAGGTGATTTTCCCAGCATATACGTTCATAAATTATGGTGGCATAGGATGCTCTAGGGTTATGCTCTCCCCAACCCCCTACACCTCTCCCAAAACAATCTTTGAACAACTAGCAAAAATTGGCAGATTCATCTTTCTCAAAACTCTAGAAGATAGTTAAAGGGTCACAGTTACTTGGTGAGTGCTGAATCAATAAAATGCAGATTTAAAAGCAGTAGATGACACTCATAGCACCCTTGATGGTCCCATCCCCAAGCCTCCCCAGCACAGTGTGAAACCAACCTGTGCTCACATTGTGGGTCACTGGCCTTATTGCAAAGGGAGCAAAGTCATCCCTTTTTTCATACTAGGGTGCCTATATGTAGATGCCAATCTATTGGTTAGCAGCCCAAAAGACTGAACCAGGACATTTCGCTCTGGCTCACCCTCCCAGAACTTGCCCTACACTCAGAAACAGCTTGCAGATAGCTGAAGCAGTATAACAACTAAAGCTAAAACAGCTAAAACAGTATAGACAACAGTTAAAAAGAGAATTCAGTAAAAGTGGGTGGGGCAATGATTGCCAAGTTTAAGAATTATATTAGAGCACCTGTAAGGGGGAAGTATTTCATATGAAATAGATATCACCCTGGAATTCCTGTAAATGGGGGAAATCCTAAGACATTAACCAACACAAGCACAGGACAAAACTCAGGCTCAGATAAGACCAAGAGGACCCTGTGCTTCACTTTCACCTTGGGCTAATCTTCTTGATAGGAATTCTAAACTCTAAAGGAGAACAGCATCTAATGCAGAACCAATTGGCAAAGACTGTGAAAGGTGTTTTTGCCTTGTTTGTTGTTTTTGTTAGCTCTCGACATGCAAGGAAATCTCTATCATACCACTAGTTGAATTAAAACTAAAGGAACAGAGAGCTCAGGTACTAAATCCCAGAGTTAACACTTTAAAATATTAAAATATATAGTGTATAACAAAAGTTTATAAGACAAACAAAAACACCCACAAAATGATGGCCCATTAAATGATGGAACTTCATCAAAATTAAAAATTTTTGTGTATCAAAGGACTTCTTCATGAAAATAAAAAGAAGACCTGCAGTATGGGAGAAAATATTTGAAAACCAGATATCCAATAAGGATTTAATATCCAGAATAAATAAAGAGATCCTACAACACAAGAACAAAAAGACAACCCATTTTAAAAATGTGCAAAAGTCTGAGGAGGTGTTTCTTTAAAGAAGATATACAAATGGCTAATAAGCACATGAAAAAATGCTCAACATCATTAGCCATTAAGGAGATGCAAATCAAAACCACAGTGATTTACCATTTCACATCCACTAGAATGGCTACCTTAAAAGCACAGAAATTAGCAAGGGTTGGAGAGGATGTGGAGAAATAGAGAAACTTGCTCATTGTTGGTAGGAATGTAAAATGGTGCAACCACTATAGAAAACAGTTTGGTGATTTCTCAGAAAGTTAAGTATAGATTTACAATATGATCCAACAATTCCACTCTAGGAATACATATCCAAATGATTAAAAGCAAGAACTCAAACAGATATTTCATACCAATGTTCTTAGGAGCATTACTAATAATTGCCAAAAGATGGAAGCAACCCAAGTATCCATCAACAGATGAATGAAAAACAAAAATGTAGTGTATACATGCAGTGAAATACTATTCAGCCATGAAAACTAATGAAGTTCTGATGCATGCTGCAACATGGATTAACCTGGAAAACATCATGTTGAGTGAACAAGCCAGACATAGAAGAACAAATATTGTGTGCTCTCAGTTATACGAAATAATTAAAATAAGCAAATTCATAGAGTGGGAAACTGGAACACAGGTTTACAAGGTGCCATTGGAACAGAGTTTCTATTCAGGGTGATGGAAAATGTTTGATAAAAGATGGTGGTGATGGTAGCACAACACTGTGAAGGTAATTAACTCCAGTGAATTATATATTAGAATGTGATTAAAAGGTAAATACGTAGGTTGTATATATGGTACAAGAATAAAATTTTTAAAAACTGTATGACAGCACAGCACAAAGACCCTATTGTAGACTATAGACAACAGTTAAAATTATAATTATAATAATATTGTTTCATTTGTAACATAGATACCATAATAATGCAGTTTTAACTATAGGAAAAACTGTGATGGAGGGTTATATGGGAACTCTATTTTATGCATTATTTTTCTGTAACTTCTTGTAGAAGTTTTCTACAAATTCTCTAACAGAAAAATGAGCAAATGAAAAGAAGTATTTAATTTTAATTTTATCACAGCCTTAGCAACATAAGATATTCTCATTTTAAATAATTTGGGCTAATTTCATGGGAAATTTTGTAATTTATTTTGTGGATTATGTTCTTATCCTTTTTTCCATTGATCTGTTGGAATCTTAGTGCTTTTTTTCATAGATTTCTGTGACCACTGTGTATAATAAAGATATATTCACTAATTGTATTTCTTGTACATTTACCAAATTTTAATATATTGCCAATAATTATGTTTATATATGGAAACTGAAATAGCAAGAGTTAATTCTATACATATTTTCCTTTTTTATATATTCCATCATGTTTGGTTTAGTAAGAACCTTAGATTTGATATCTTTGCTTTTGTTTTTTTCCCCAGTGTTTTACATTTTTGTTTTTTAGTGGTTGACTTTTAGAACTCTGAATATATTTTGTTGTACAGCGTGGAGTAGGTATGCAACTAGATATTTCCCCAAAATAAACTAATTCGTTTTACAAAAATTTTCATTGAGCTATTCTTTCCCTCTGACTTTTGTTTGGTTTTATATTTAAATTCCATGTTTACCACAGATTAATATTTTATATAGGAATATTATATACATACAAATATATAATCTGTCTTTGTTCCGTTTTCCTCAACTATGTTTTAATTAATGGAATATTATAATAAATTTTAAAACCTGAAATCTGCAGCTTTAAATCCTTTTCATATTTAATACAATTATTTTATATTTCCACTTATTTATTTTTCAGATTTAAACTTTATTACACTCTCCAGCCTTTCATTTAAATCTCATGGAAGTTTTCATTGAAATATTTTAAAAGTAATGATTATCATTACTTTTCTACCTAGAAACTTGGTATATTTATCATGTAATAAATATATTTTAATTTTAGAATCCTATTGCATTATCTACATAAAATTATAGCAGGACAATTATTGTTAAGATTATTCCTAGATAGTTTAGTTTTTTGTGTTTTTAGCACTGTTATGAATTAAGATTTTGTCCATTCTGCTTAATGATTATTGATAAAGATTTATATATTTATAAGCTATCCATCTGAGTTACTGAATCATTTGCTTAATTCTAATATGTTTTCAGTAAATCCTCTTGGAATTTCTAATTAAACGAACAGACCATCTGAAAATAATGATACAATTCTTATTGTCTCCTTTCTAATATGTATCTCTTGGATTGATGTTTCATGTGTTATTTTATTGGCCATAGCTTCCAAAATAAGATTAAATAATACCAGTTGGATCTTTGAAATTACTTGACCTATGCACTGGGCATGCATTCATCCATTAAACAGGATTCTGGGTATTGGTTTCTGATAGAAATCCTTTATCTTGCTAAGTACTATCCTTTCATTTTTGTTTAAAGGAGTTTTTTCATCAAGAATGGGCATTGAATGTGATAAAATATCTTGTCAGCTTCTATTTGATAATCATGGGGTTTGTGGTTGTTGTTATTTGACTAATTAATATGATGTACTATATTAATAAGTTTTATAATATTAAACAATCCTTTCATTCCTTGGTTATGTTTTTCACTCTTGAACTGGTTATTTTGGCATGATATCTAAACAAATGCAGTATAAACACAGATGCAGAGAGATTGGCATATATAGCAGTGATGGTTTCTTTGGTTGCCCAAGGCTGTATGTATATTCAAAGGCAGACAAGGGAAGAGGTTAAGCAACTAGATGGTAAATTTGATCAACATTGACAAATAATCTGGGCCATTCAGCCCAAACATCAGGTGTTTTTTAAAGCATGTTTTGGCCTAAGTCCTTTAGCTAATTACTTTAACTTTCCCTAGGTTCTTATACCCTTGGGGTAGACATTAATATGACAGTCAAAGGCTACTACTGAGAAAACTGGAAGGTAAGGCTGTCCTTATTCACCACTTTGTCTACTGAACAAATTTGAGCTTTGACATGTTTAGAAGAGTAAAATTCTCTAGTATCACGTATTGTATGAAGCACAGTCCACTAAGAACTGGGCCCTTGCCCGACATGACAGAGATGCCATCGAGCATTCCATATGTGACTGAGGTTTCAAGTAATGTTATAAAATGAATACTATAATGAATATTTCCTTAACAATTTTTGATTAATTATGTTGACTAATTGCATTGGATAATGTAAAAAAAAGAAGAAATAAAAATCACCTTTAACCCTAAAATCCAAAGATAACTACTGTTTATATATTTTTGCCTCCTACTATTGAGATCATATGGTAAAGTTCTGGCACTTGATATTTTTCAGTCAACATTTTAGCAGGAGTATTGATTACCTCGTGCTTTCAAAATTATTTAATATTTCATGGCAAAGATGATCCATAATTTGCTTATTCATCCTTGGGGTTAGTTGATTAGATGCTTCATAGTATTTTATTATCAATAAGCTACAAAGAACAACTTGATACATAATTTTTTGTACACAGTTTAACCATTTTTCATTTGATCAATAACTAGACATAATAAAATTTTTATAGGACAAATTTGCTTAGAATGATTCAAAGATTTAAACTTTACTAAAACGTATACATTAAGCAAATCATCCACCCACTCTAAAGCTTTTATAATTGTCACCATTTTGTAGACAAAGAAAACTGATGCCAATAAATTTTCATGACTGTGATGCCCTTTAAATGAAAATATGAGTTCTATAGATGGGGAAAATGTACCAGGAAAAGAAAAATATATTGAATATTGCTTCTATCACTTTAGAAGATTATTTTATATTATTATTAAAAAGCATTAATGAGGGTTAAAATTCTCCCTGGTCCCCTTACCCAAACACATCACACATAAATACACACACACACACACACACAAAAGTGGTAATAAACATATCCTCAGCAAAGCCTAGACTGAATTCAATTTACATTTTTGGTAAAATTTCCCTTTTTTTTTTTTTAACACTGGGCCACTTTTTTTTTAAAGATTTAATTTTATTTATTATACATCCCCCCCTATTTTTTTGCTTGTTCTTGCTGTGTTCATTTTTCTCTGCGTTCCTCTGTGTCTGCTTGTCTCCCCCTGCTGGGGCGACTTGCCGATTCAGCTCACCGGCACGGCGGCCCACCTGCTCGTGGGGGCTTGCCCTTGCTCACAGGGGCTTGCCTTTTTGCCCACGGCAGCGTGCCCTGCCCTCATTGGCTTGCCTTCTCGAGGCAGTCTGCCTATTCGAGGAGGCCCAGGGACCGAACCTGGGGCCTCCCATGTAGTAAACCGGTGCCCTACCAACTGGACTATACAGCCGGCCCCTGGGGCCACTTTGATACATGTATTAAGTGCATCATATTTTCTCATGTCTCATTTGGGACCCTGATATTTCTGGAACCATGTGATAGGGTCTAAATACTTATGCCATATAGCAGATTTCCTATCGATTCTCACAGCTTATTCCAAGAGAGGGAAAGATAGACCTAGAAAGAAATAGCCCTTCACTGCTCTGAAAGCTGTATTTCTATTGTTCAGCACATAGTCTTATGAATACTTCAAAATATTATCAAATCAAATATTTGAAATATGGACGGGGTCTGCTTTCAACAATGAATAATTAAGTTGTCTTGTACAAACCCTCCCAATGAGAAGGACTGCAAAACCCATGGTAATAAGACATAGTACATGCAAAGGTGCAAAGAAAACACCTGCCACCCCAAAAGAAACAAGGGAAAACATAAGAGAATAGAATGGCTTAATTAAACGAGAGAAATATTACCAGAATTCAATGCCTGCTGAAAATATCCTTCAAAAATGAAGGTGAAATAAAAACATTTTAGGCAAACAAAAATTGAGGAAATTTGTCAGTCACAGACTCACAAGAGAAATGATGGCAGATGGCAGCACAAAGGAGCAGGAAGGCATAACTAGGAATGAAACAGTAGCATAGGTATTACTTCTAAATGACTATGGAGTGCATGGAGTAACAGTCACAGTCATAGTGATAGTAATGACAATTATAATATTTTCATGTGGTGTTTAAAATAAATACAAAATTAACATGCACAAATATGGGAGTGGATTTATGGAGCTAAATTATTCTTAAATCATGTCATTGTTTTGGAAGTGGAAACCGTACTAGTTGATGATGTCTAAGAAAGCATATTTTAATTTTAATATGCAACTCAAAAAGTAAGGCATAATTTAAATAAAAAAATGTATGATCGAGTAAACAATAAAGGGAACCAGAAGAAATGAATGAACTAAAATAAATAAATAACACGGGATCAAAACGACCAAAATCTGGTTCTTTGTAAGGACTAATAAAACTGGCAAAGGATTGAGAAGATTGATCAGAGAGTAGGCAAGAGCCCCCATAATCATGAATAAAAAGGAGGTATTGCTAAAAGGTTCTATGGATGTTGAAAAAATTTTAAGGATGTAATGACTAACTGTAAGGTAAAAAAATAAAATTTAGTATAAATAAGAAAATTTCTTGAAAAATAGTATTTACTAATACTGACACAAGAAGAAACAAAAAGGGAATAAAATTTATGTAAGAAAGGAATTAAATCTAAAATTTAAACATCCTCACAAAGAAAATGACAGACCAAGATGAAGTGGCAATTCTATTAAATATTTTAAAAGAAAATATATTATGAAAAATAGAAAAAGGAAAAGGAAAAATAAAGAAAAATTTCCAATTCAGTTTTTGAAGCCAGCATAAATTTGATGCCAAAACTTGATAAGTTCATTAAAAGAAAGAAAAAGTAAAGTTTAATCTCCGTAATATATGTATATGGGAAAAAATCAAAACAAAATTGTATCAAATCCAATTAGCAATATTAAAAAAGAAAACATCATTGTGAAAATGGATTCATTCCTGATATAAAAAATCAGTTTCTTTGAAAATCAATTTATATAATCTTCACTTTAAAAAAGGTAGAAAAATCATATGAACATTTCACTTGATGTACTCATTTATACAACTCTGTATTAATTCATAATAATATAACATTAAAAAAAACTTTTAGCAAGTATGAACAGAAGGGAAATTTCTTAATCTGATAAATGCTATTTAAATATACCTGTAGCGAATGTATCACTTATTATTGAAATATTGAAATTTGTGGATTGCAAATGAGAAAAAAAATGGCCATTATCCCCCCTTTTAAATTTTGAAGAGTAGCATTTGCATTAACAGTGAAAAACAAACAGACAAGCAAAGAACCATCAAGAATGTAGGAATAAATTTAATGAAAAAGTTGAAAGATTACTACACAGAAAACTACAAAGTATGATTGGGAAATATCAAAGAAAACTTCAGTGACTTAAGGATATATCTTGTTCATATTGAAATGATGCCAACCTTCTCAAAATGATTTGTAGATCCAATATAATCAAAATCAAATCCCCAATACATTTTTACTGAAGGAACTGACATGATGATTCTAAATTTTATATGGAGGTGAAAAAGTCCAGGAATAGTCAATGGTACAAAGCAGGAGGTCATAAATTACTGGGTTTAAAAAACTTCATCTAAAACTACAGCAATCAAAAGAGAATGGAATTGAAGGGAGGATGAATAAACTAATGAAGCAGAAGAGGGTAAGAAACAGATCTAAACACATATGGACACTTGGTTTTGACAAAGTTAGCACTGGAGAGCAATATGAGTGAAGATGCATGCAGAAGAGGAAAAGAATATATATATAGCACCTCACTTCAATTACTGATAGAAGGAAACATAGAAAACTATATCATAATTGTGTGGTTGAAGGTTTTAAGTAAAAGAATAGGAGAAAATATGCAGTATAAACAAGGAAGAGGAAATTAATTTAAAAAATGAAGCCCAGAAGCAGCAGCATTTGAGCTGAATCAGAAAGACAGGTTAGCTTTTTACAGGTAAAGGGAGAGGAGCATTCTTTTCAAGGAAACAACATGAACAAATAACAAAAGGTGTGGAAATTCTGGGCATATTTGAGAATGTCAAGATATCTATTACCTGCTCAGGATAAGATTCGTAATATCGGTGTATAGAGAAGAAACTGAAAGGTTGATTGGGGACAGGTCCCACCAAGTCCAGAACGAACCGTAAGAGAATGTGGCAGCAGCTGTCCTAGCCAGTGAGGAAAATGCCAGCCCTGATGCAGAACCCAACCTCAGAGGCCCTTGAGCTTTCACCCAGGCACAGAAGAAGAATGCCTGCATGGTTATCAGAAGGCGTGGGTTCTGTTTCTTACTCTGTGAGCTTTATGACATTTTGGAAGCTACTTAGCCTCAGTTTTCAACTCTGGAATATGTTAATAGCAAAAGTAGGCCTCAGATGGTCGTTAGGAGGATTAAATGAACAAATGGAAGTACTTAGAATCTTACCTGGCATGCGGTAAGTACTTAACAAGGTTTAACAAATGACATTTTCAAAGAAACAACCTCTCAGACCTGGGTAGGTATGCCAATTTAAATCCTGGGCAGTCTTTTCCAAATGTTGCTTTAGAAGCCATCAGAGAAGGCTCATTTGGTCTTAAAACATATATTACATGTTTGGAATCAAGCTATTCCTGGGACACTGACCATGTTATTTTGAGAACTTGAAACTACAAACGATACTGTTAGAAGCAAATTTCTGTGAATGTCTCAGTTGCATATACAAGAATTAATGTTAGACTTAGATTTAGGTAAATTTTTTCTCAAAATCATTTTTATTCTTGAATGACTACATTTGGGACTAAATCTTAGGCAAGATTATATTTCAGAGCTCATCCTTGGCCTACCTTGCCAAAAGATCCTCTGGTAAAATTATATTAAAATAATCCTCAGCAAACAATGTGTTGCTGGCTTAGGAGCAGCAGAGTACAGAATATTTGGAAGTAGTTTGAATTCTTCATTCCTTAGATTCTGCGTAATGTGATATTACGGACGATGAAAAGACCTATGAACTGCTCAAAAAAAGTCAAGTGATCATGATGATATTTATTTCCCAATATCTGTTCAGATTCTCACAACTACCTCTGCCTCCAAAGAGTAATTTTTCATTAACCTGCCTTCTGAGTGATATACGATGCTCTAGGTGATAAATCTATTCTGCAGGAGAGAACTGATATGTGGTCCCATGGAAAAGGTTTTTGTGAGAAAAAATATGTGAGTGTTAAAAGGAGCATTTCTTTGAAATAAGGAGAAAAATTGGTTCTTAGAGAAAAAAGAGAGTAGTGGATAGTAGAAGCACTAGAGGCAACATTTCAGACAGGATTTTCAACCATCCATCTGACCTTCATATCGATGGGGGGTGGCCAAAGCCACATTTGGACCACAAGGATACAAAGGATTTTTTTTAACTTTATACAGTGATGTATAACTTGTAGTAGAAAATGTCAAGGTCATATAATGGCACTAAAGCCAACGGATATGGACCATCCCTCCAGAATTTCTTGTAAATTAAAGGGATATGAAACAAAGTCAGCAAAATGGAGCACCTAGATTCACATATCTGTGTGTGTTTTTTAAATGTGCAATTGATGTAATGGGCAATTGGCAGATGAAATTATTTAGTTTACCCCAATATCAAGCTTAATGTTTCTACCTAGGAAATTCTATTTTAAAGTGAAAATTTCATTTTAAATTACATGCCAAATTCTCCATGAGAAAGACAAATATACATTCCAGAGTCTCAAGAAATTGAAAGCCTTGAAGAAACTTTTTATTTCTATCATCACACTCTTGCTCAAGAGAAAATTCCTCCAAATAATATATTTGTGCTAGTTTTATGAAGTGTGGGAGTGTGTTTTCAGGGCAATAGCAGTCAATTTCTGTAAAAGTAGCATCTTTGCAGAAGACAAGCATTTTAAAAATTAGGAGAAAATGTGTAGCTGGTGAGAGTTGCTTGTAGGCTTTCCAAAATAATGTTAAAATAATGTAAAATACTGCCAACAAGGAGCCCTCCAGATATAAATTGCTCTACCTGTGATGGTTGCATACATCTAACATATGCACAGAGCCAGTGATTCAGGCTTGATTACACATTGGGATTTCCTGGGGAAAT
>PVKH010042820.1:0-10786 GCA_004027955.1 Chaetophractus vellerosus | reverse complement strand
CTGGCCCCCCGGGGGTCTGGTGACTCGGCAGAAGTGGATTCCTGGGCGGCGTCATTCCAGGAGACAGGCCGCCTCCGATTACGTCTCCAGGTGAGACTGACGTTCCCCGTTGTCAAGGAGCCAATGGATGAAAAGAAGCTCACACGGAAGCAGGGGCCCGGCCTGCTCTGGGGGCACTTGGGCTTCTTCTGAATTCCCTGCCTCTGGTTTTGATTACATTGGTAACCTCACTGATCAGACTAGGCGAGGAGAGCACTTTATTTTCGATTTAAGGTCATGTAAGGAATGCAGATTTTTGTACAAGTTTCCCCTCTGCCACAGCAGCAGAGAGAAACGGGAAAAGAAGAGTGCCGTTGTCCAGTTCAATTCACCAAAACACTCCCTGAGAGCCTGCTGTTCGGGGAGAGGTGAGGGGGTAAGAGAGAAGGCAGCCCTTGAGTGCATTTGAGGTGAGGCAAGCTGGGACCTAGCGACCTGGTTGGTGAGGGAAGGGAGGGAGCAGGGACGGGCTTGGGAATGTGTCTCTTCTGAGCTGATGGCCAGCTCTCCAAGCCATGGCCAGCACTACAACATGCTGCAGAAAAGCCACCCAAACGGCGTCCTAAATAAACGTCGGCCCTCGAGTGTCCACAGGAGCGTGATTCGAGGTCAGGCTGGTCCTGGAGTTCTGTGGATGGCAATGCTTTGGGCTGCATGGTTTGTCCATGAGGTGTGGCGCCTGCCAATGGTTAGGGGCAGAGTCGAGACCTGTTCTCTGAAGCAAGGGTCGGGAGGTGCTAAGGACACTGCCAGGGTTCGGGCCGAGCAGGTAGGGGTTGGGCCCTGGTTTCTCTGCCTGCATTGTGAAGACCCCAGCATCTTCTCTCATCTACTTCCTTCTCTTGGCTTTCGGGACACCAGACAGCTTGGTTTACCTTGTGTAACTCATTGTTTACTTCCGTCTCCTTTACCGGTTCCTCCCCTGGGCTCAGCGCTTGAGTGTCATCTCCCCCCTGGATACCCATGCCCTGCTTCAGTCACCTGGCATTAAACAGCACCTCGATCCTAACAACCTTCAAATAGCTGCATCTCTGCCCTGAACCGAGACTCACGTATCCAGCAGCCTCAGCATCTCCACGTGGCCATCCCACACGCTTCAGGTCCAAGTCTGAACTTCTCGTTTCCATCTGCTCCTTCTGCAACTTCCCACCTCTCAGTTGATATCGGATCCATTCTCCCAGTTGCTCAAGGGAAGAAACCTTGGCATCATCTTGGCTCCTCTTCCTCTCACTGGCAGCATCCCGTTAGGAAGGCCTGCTGGCTCCGCGCTCAGAGTACATCCAGGGTCCAACGCTTCTCGCCACGGCCCCTGCACGGCCGGGCCGTCAGTATCTCTAGCGTGAATTACCCCAACAAGTTCCTAACTGCGCTTTGCCCTACAACTTCCCCCACAATCAACTTCCAATGCAGTAGCCTAAGCGATTAATTCAATTCCTAAGTCAGATCGTGTCACGCTTTAAAAACTCTGTGATGGCTCCATTTCACTCACAGGGAAGGTCAGTGTCGTCACGGGGCCCTCCGGGCCAGGGCCTCAGTGGGCTTGCCTTCCTCCCTGCCCCCTGCTCTTCTGCTCTGTTCCTCTGTTTCAGCTCCTCAGCTCCTCCAGCTCACAAGACAGCCTCTCACGTGTGGCTCTGTCCCGGCTCTTTCTCTGCTTTCCTCCAGTTATCTGCATGGCTTTTTCCTCTCCTCCTTCTTGTCTTCACTTGGTTGTCACTTTCTCAATCATGCTTGCTTAAACCCCCCTACTTTAAACTGAGACCTGCTCGCACCCCCCCACCTCTTGCAGTGCCCTCCTACTTTGCCCTACTACATTTGAACCACAGAAATGATCTCCGTCCACCTTATTAATATGTTTATTGTTTATGGCTTGTCTTCCCCTCATCAAGACTCACTAGAGCGTAAGTTTCATGTGGGCAGGAATTTCGATCTGATTTTGTCACCTTTGCAGGAGCAGGGTCTGGTGAATGGCGGGTACTCGATACATATTTGAATGCGTGAACCCAGCAATTCCATGCTCTCTGGCACTATGCCGTTGTCGAAAGCTGGAAGCCTCAGTGCTTCAATGTGGAAAGCCCTGCCCAGGGGATTCTTAACCCACTCTTCGGTTTCACTCAGCTCTAGAATATGCATCTTGTCTAGTGCAGAAGTTAGATGTAATTTAAAACAATAACAGGACTTTTTCCCACTGAGGAAAAGAGATACCCAAACGTTTTGGACAGGGTCAGACTCTTGAGGATCGAGCTGTTTGCACCACACACTGGTCTTATTAGGAATTCCTGGATCTATCATTCTCAAAACTAAACACATGCTGTTTCAGCCCTGACGAGCTAGGCGCAGGCTTTGCAGATAAACGCCTCTGTTGCTGTGATATGCTGGCCGAGCAAGTCACCTCAAGCCAAGCATCATCTTCGCTGGCATTATCAGTGCCATGAAACAAATGGGTTTATCACATCCTTCATTTCAAAGACTTGCGTCAGCATCTTTCTCCTTGGAGAGACAGAGTCATGTGTCCTGCCATCTCTAAAACACATCCATGGAGGGCCTGGAGTGATCACATCCCTATTTCCAGTATTTCACTCAGTCAAGAACCAGGACCATCAAGACAGGAAGTGGGATCTTAACCCCAACTCTCCTCCGGGAATACAGCAAAGTGAGGATCCATGTTTGGGTGCAAATTCCTGCATGGCCAAGCACATATAGGGGGTGCGCCATCGGGAATTCCAAACACTCAACACACTCTCTACCATATTAGGCTTTTGATACAGTCAAAAATGCCTTTAATTACCTTTTAACTCTTTGGCAAAAGGTTGATGATTGATTTTGACAGTCATCCCCTAAGCCAGAAAGTGCTCTAGCTCTTTATACCTTTTTGGAATAAAGACAGAAAAATACATCAGTGATGGCTTTGCAATATGAAATGAAAGGGGGAGAAAAGAGAACAGACTTTGCTGAACTCACTCTTCCTTTCCTATAAAAACATTTTTGTGACTAACAATACTCTCAGTGGCGGAGGATAAAGATTGCATTGTGGATGTAACAGTCTTAATTAGTAAAAATGACAAGAAAATACTTATCTTTTTATATTGAATGACAGGAAACATAACTTAGGGAATGTGTCACTTATGATTGAACAGAATCACATTTTAGTTTCACTTATTTGTCTCAACCTTATTAGTCCACAGACAAGTTTTTGTTTAGCTTCCTAGATCTTGAATATTCTGAATTCTTAGCTTTTCTTATCAGCAAAGAAAAGCAATTTATAACAAAGGGTCTGAACAAGCAAGGAACTTTTAAAGAAGTTGCTTAAAAGGGAAACACACTTTTTTATTTCATATTTTTCTTGATCAAAGAGAGGGCATTTATTATTTTATTTCTTACTTTTCTTAAGAAAAGAAACACTTGAGCTTTTAAATTATCAACACTAAGTCCAAGGCGCCTTTTCTATCTACACTGTTTATCAAAATAATCATTTCTAAATTGACTGTCTCTTCTAAAAGAGAATAAATATTTTCAAGCATTTCTCCATTATCAATATTGCACACATATTCCAAGAACCAGTTAGTCCAAATTAGTGATTTCATCAGTAGCAATGTGGCATTTCCACTATCGTGTGCAGATAGGAATCCATTTTGCGTGGCATTATTTGTTATAGAAAATTGACCAAAAGCCTGTATGACTCTCTCTGAGCGTAACATGTCATTAACTTTGTGTTATCAATAAGTAGTGTTGCTTGTTCCTTTTTCCCCTTAAATGGAATACAACTTTGAAAAATGGTCTTTGGTCTCTTACATGCCTGGAGTGACGAAATTAATTTTGAGATGCTCGGCATTAATCTGTCCTTGTCTGCTTTTCCCGGGAAGACACTGTACCGTTGTTGAAAATGTACCCAGAGCGCCGGTGCCTTCAAGCCACAAGCGGGTGGAATTTCCTCACTGGGCAGCTGGCACTGACGGCTTTTCCTACCCCTTGATGGGCACATGGCTTCGCAGACACAAGCTTTCCTGAATTTGGTTTGAGAACTAGAAGAGCATCGCATTTGTAAATATCGTCTTCAAAAATGGAGGCAACTTTCCTCAGTGCATGTTTGTCCAGCATGGTAATGTAAGTCCCAAGCATTTAAAACAAAACAAAAGCAGTGGACAAGCGACTGGTTCTTTTGAACCTCTGGCTGGGCGCCATCTGAGTTGCAAGTGGTGCTGGGATGATGGACACCAAGGACAGAGGGAGCTCCCAGGGGGCTAGGCTGTGGTGATCCTACCTGGAGGTGCCCCCATGCTTCTGCTACGGTGCAGATCTCTGACAAAAAAAAATAGGAATTGATAGAGGTATATTGGGGTGTGTGTGTGTGTGTGTGGTCTCTACCACAAACCCATAACCCAGCTCCAGTTACAGAACTTCACACTGAGGACCCAAAGCTAATGGAGTGAGTACTGGGTTCAATGAATCCAAATTTCAGATATTCGTCACTGTATTTCCTAAGCATATTTTAATTTTTGGTGCTTGTGCTAAATCACTAGAGGTGCAAATTCACTTTTCCAGCACAGAGAACTATATTCCCACTTAAGTTACCTTTTTTATTTATTTTCACAGCATCATTGTGAATGGTATTATACTTTCAAACTTTTAACAGCTTTCTTGAGGTGGACTTGATTGACAATAGCCTAGCATTATTGTACATTTGTGAAGTGTACAATTTGATAAGTTTTTATATATTTCTATGGCTCATGAAATCATAAAAAAACATTTTGCAATCAAGATAATGAACATATTCAACACCTCCAAAAGTTAACTTGGACCTCTTTGGAATTCCACCATCCAGCCCTCCACTCCCTGTTTTTCCGGGCAACCACTGCTCTCCTTTCTGTTACTGTAGATTAGTTTGTGTTTTCTGGAACTTAGTTCAAATGAAGTCGTTTAGTATGTGCTGTTTTTGTGTGTGGCGTCTTCACTGTGTAATTATTTAGATACTCATCGGTCCATGTTGTTGTGTGCGTAAGTAGTTTTTTCCTCATTTTTAGTGTTGAGTTGTATTCCATCATTGGGCATACAGACCATTCACCTGTTGATGGACATTTGGGTTGTTTCAACCTATTGGTTACTATAAACAAAGCACTAGTAAAATACATGTACAAGTCAATGTATGGACATTTGCCTTCATTTCTCTTGGGCTAATATCTAGGAGTAGAACTATTGGATCATATGGTAGATATATGTTTAACATTTTATAAAACCACTAACCCATTTTACATCCCTACCAGCAGGAATGAGTGTTCCAGTTACTCCAAGTGTTAGTCAGCCAAAGGGGTGCTGTGGCAAAGTACCAGAGCTCTGTTGGCTTTTATAAAGAGTTTTTATTTGGGGTTGAAGCTTACAGTCACAAGGCCCTAAAGAGTAAGTTACTTCCCTCACCAAAGGCTGTTGCCATGTGTTGAAGCAAGATGGCTGCCGGTCTCTGTGAGGGTTCAGCCTTCCTCTTCCTCTTCAGGCTCCGTGGGCCCAGCTTCTTCGGATCTCAGCTGTAGGCTGGCATAAGGCTCATCTCTCTTCCCGGAGCTCATCTCTTTCTGGGCTCAGCTGCTCTGCTCTCTCCACAAGGCCAACTGTAAACTATCAGGCAAATGGCTCGGCTTGGCTTGCTCCCTGGGGCTCCAGTGTCAAAACTCAACCCTCTGTTTTCTCCTTCACCTTGTGTTTACTTACTTGTCTTTGAGTATCCATTTATATAGCCCACAAAAGGGGGGGAGGTGGGGACTCAAACCAAGTCGCCCTAATGATGTGGTCAAATAAAACCCTAATCTTAACTTAATAAAGTGAAACCTCTGAACCTAATACAACATAATATGCCCAGAGGAACGGACCAGTTTACAAACACAATCTAATATCAATTTTTGGAATTCATAGACAATACCAGACTGCCACACTCCAGATCCTCAACATTTTTTTTTATGGTAAAAAGAAAATTTATGATCAGTATTTTAATTTTTGAGACTCCAGTAGGTGTGTAGTGTTATCTCATTGTGTTTTACTTTGCATTTCTCTAATGACTGATGATCTTGAACAACTGTGTAAGCACTTTTTTGCCATCCATGTATATTTTTTGATGAAATGGTCATTCAAATGTTTGGCCTATTTTCAATTTTTTTCTTAATTTTCTTTTCATTGAGTTTTAGTTCTTTATATATTCTGGTTTCAAGTTTTTTTATCAGATATTTGATTTGCAAATATTTTCTCCCAGTCTGTTTATCTTTCCAGGAGCTTAATAGTGTCTTCTGTTTTTTTAAAAAAATATATTTTTATTTATTTTTATTTTATTTTTGTTACATATCCCTCCCCTTTCTGCTTGCTCTTGCTGTGTGTTCATTTTTTTGTGTGTGTTCTTCTCTGTCTGCTTTGTCTCCCCCCACTGTGGCAATGTGATGAGTCAGCTCACTGCGCAGGTAGCTTGCCGCGCTTGTGGGCGGGTCTGCTTCTGTTCCCAGGCGGCTTTGCTCTGTTCGCAGGCGGCTCGCCCTGCCCGTGGTGGCTTTGTCCTGCCCATGGCGGCTTTTTGTCCTGCCCATGCGGCTCTGCTCCGCCCAGGGCAGCTTTTGCCTTCTCAGGTGATCTGCCCGCTTGGGGAGGTCCCCGGGAACCGAACCCGGGGCCTCCCATGTAGTGTACCGGTGCCCTTATCCACTGGGCTATACAGCTGGCCCCTTATTTTTAAAAGATACTTAGATTACATAAAATGTTACACACAAAAAATAAGGGTTTTCCATGTGCCCCACTCCCCAGACCTCCCACTTTTCCCCACATTAACAGTTTCTTTCATTAGTGTGGTACATTCATTGCAATTAATGAACATATTTTAGAGTACTGCCACTAAGCATGGATTATAGTTTACATTGTAGTTTACACTCTCTCCCACTCAATTCTGTAGGCTAGAGCTGGATATATAATGGCCTGTGTCTGTCGCCACAATGTCATCCAGGTCATTAACAGTGTCTTTTGAAGAGCAAGAATTCTTAATTTTATTGAAGCCCTATTTATCTTTATTTTTCTTTTCTGAATGTGGGTTGGTTGTTTTTTTTTTTGCATCAAATCTAGAAAATCTTGGCTTAAATCAAGGTAAAAAGTTTTCTCCCACACCTTTTCTAGAAATTTTTAATAATTTTAGGTTTTAAATTTAGGTTTGTGGTGAGTTTGAATTAATTTTGATACGAGGAGAGAGTATGGGTTTACGTGTACTTTTTCTCTCTGTCTCTGTCTGTCTGACTCTTTCCCTCTCTCCCTCCCTCCCTATCTATCTGTATCTACCTATACACGTATACACACACACAGGCATCCAATTGTTCCAATTGTGTTTTTGACTTATTTCAAAATATCATTTTTTTGGTCAAAAATCAATTAATTACATATGTGGAGCCTTTTTCTGAACTTACTATTCTGTTCTATTGGTCTATTTATCTAATTTTGTTCTTATTCAAAGTTGTTTTTGCTACTCTATGTCCTTTGCCTTTTTCTATGAATTTTAGAATCAACTTGTCAATTTATATTGTACAAAAACTTTCTGGGATTTTGATTGAGATCACATTGAATCTGTAGATTGCATTGAATCTATATCTTTAATTGCTATCTTAAGAATCTTGAGCATTTCATTCCAAGAACATGATGTATTTTTCTGTTATTTAGGTCCATTTTGCTTTCTCTTGGCAATATTTTGTGTTTTCCATTGTACGGATTTTGTGATTATTTCACCAATTTATCCCTAAGAATTTCATATTTTTGATATTATAAATACTTTTATTTTTAATTTCAAATTCCAAGTTTTTGTTGCTAACATATAGATATATCACTGATTTTTATTATCTTTTATCCTGCAATGTTACATAACTCACTTATTAGTTCTAATAGTTTTTCTGATGTTTCCATGACTTTTCAACATAGGGCATAATGCCAAATAAAGATGATTTTATTTTTTATTTTCCAATTTGGATGTCTTTTATTTCTTTTTCTTACCTTATTTCACTGGCTAGAACTTCCTACATTATGTTGGATTGATCCTGATTTTAGAGGAAGATTTTAATCTTTCATCATCAACTATGATGTTATTTGTGGGTTTTTTAACATTTCCTTTATCTGATTGAAAACATTTTTTATCCTACTTTCTTAGTGTTTATATTAGGGATCATCGCTGGTTTTTGTCAAATGCTTTTTCTGCATCTAATGAGATGATAATTTTAAGTGTGTTAATATGGTGAATTACATTGACTGATACTAAATGGAAACCAACCTTGCATTCCTAGGATAAATGTCACTTGGTCATAACATATTCCCATTTTGGAATTGTTTCGCTAAAATTTTATTAATTTTTGCATCTACGTCTGTGCAGTCTTTTGGTGTGTAATGTTTCTATCTGGTTTGGGAATCAGATTAATCTTGGCCTATAGAATATGTTATGTGGAATGTATTCTATAATTTTCTGGAAGAGTTTGCATAGAATTGTTATTATTTCTCCCTTAAATGCTTGATAAGATTCACCAGTCATCTGGGTTTTGAGTTTTCTTTGTGAGAAGATTATTTTCATACAAATTCAATATTTAAAATAAATATTGTGCTTTTCAAGTTTCCCGTTTTTTCTTGACCGAGTTTTGGTAGTTTGTGTCTTTAAGGAATTTCTCCTTAGCATCTAAATCATTGAGTTTATTACCATTGATTTTTGTTTTTTACTTTGTCAAGGAAGCTTTTGGTTACATTGATTTTGATTTTCTTCTTTTGTTTTTATTTATCTATTTCATTGAATTTCACTTTGATTTTTATTTCTTTTCTTCTGCTTATTCTACCTTTATTTTGTTCTTCCTTTTCTAGATGGATGCTGTAGTCCATGAATTGAGAACTTTCTTCTTTGTAAAATACAGGCATTTAGTGACATAAATTGTCCCTTTAATATTGCTTTAGCTGCATCTCACAATTTTTGATATATTGTGTTTTCATTATCTTTCAGTTCAAAATACTAATTTCCCATTTTCATTTCTTCTTTGTCCCATGAGTTATTTAGAAGCACAATTAAGAGGGGAATTAAGTGTAAGTGGGGAAATAAACAACCAAACCAGTCAGTGTGGGTAGTCAGGCAGACAGAAAGGAAAGACTGTAGTGCAGTAGGTCTCAGCTGTGGTGGACAATGATAAGATTATTTCCAGAAAGACAACTTCACCATGAGCAAAAAAATATGGGACAAGGTGGGAGGCTTCATAAATTGAAACCCTCCTGGCTCCTGGAAATTTCAAAGGAAGGGACTGGAACATGTGAAAACCAGAGAGGGAGTCCTAGGAAAGCTCCATTTCAGTGGGGAGGGAGGTTACTTGATGAGGAGAGACAGCTCTGGGTGGCTTGGCATTAAAGAAAAAGCAGGAAGCACATGGAGGAAATAAACATTACTACACAAACAAAACAGGATTGAAGACCCTTACTTTCTCCATTCGTGGCTCCATCCCCAAATGGAATTGTATTTTTGTACCAAGAGAAGGATGCTCTTGAACCAAGAAATCCAGTAGACTAGCCAAAACTTCCTACTTCCTTACTTAGAAGGGGGTCAGTCAATTGCTGATGAAGGGAATAGAAGACACCTTAAAATGCAAGAAAATGACAGGCAGTATCATAAAAAATAACTATAAATAGAAAATAGAAAGCAAGAATCACTGTTATTGAGATGATGGAAACACTTTCCTAAAATGAAAACAAAACAGAAAACTGCAACATATCACTCCAGTAGGAATTAAATATCATTAAACATTATATATATATATAATGTAAATATTATGAGATTTATTATAGGAACTGACTCATGTGACTGTGGGGATGGGCAAGTTTGACTTCTGTAGAGCAGGCCTCAAGCTGGAACTCCGACAAAGTTTTCAGTGAACTCCCCCAAAGAAGCTGGCTGGCTGAGGTAGAGATAGGAATTCTCTCTGACTGCTGAAATCATCAGTTCTCCCTTTAAGGTCTTCAGCTGATTGGATGAGACTTCTGTCTTTGCTGAAGGCATCTCCTCAGTAGGTTGTAGATGTAATCAGCCAGAGATGCAATCAACTGGATGATTTAAATCCGGGAAATGCCCTCAGAGGATCATTCAGGCCAGTGCTTGCTTGACCACAAAACTGGACACCATAACCAGTCCAGGTGGACATATGAACTTAATTATTGTGAAATAATCAAAACAATCTTAAATAAAAAAGGATCTGGCTCTATATATCAAAATGTTACACTGTATGTTTGGAAAAATTGACCAGGAATGGTCTACTCAGACATACATTGGCAAAAATTTTAGACTTTAAAGAGAAAGAAAAAAAATACTCTGGGCTTCCAGGCAAAAAAAAAGATCATATAGATGGCCAGGGAAAGAGAATCAGGTTAGAATCAGACTTCTTATCAGCAAGCTACAAAGCAAGAACAAAAAAGAGCAGCATTTTCATGAAATACAATGAGAAAACGTGTTAGCCAAGGACATCATACCCAGACAAACTGTTCAAGTATCAGAGCTGTAAAACCCATAATTTAAATATTCAAAACCTCAGGGAATAACGTTCCCAGAGCCCTTCTGGAAGCCCCAATGAGAGATGAGCTTTACCTCTACCAAGATGGCTGAGAAGCTTTTGCAAAAGGCTGGAGGTGATTGAGAGCAGTGAGCAAGTGTGCTCTGCCGCCTGGCCCTGGGGAGATCAGTCCTGCTCCACCCGACCTCTGCTCCAAGCAGCCTTCCAGAACC
>PVKH010042819.1:0-10786 GCA_004027955.1 Chaetophractus vellerosus | reverse complement strand
TACACCTACAAGGCACAATTTGGGAATTTGGGGAAAAAATAAAAACAAAAATTTATACATATATATATATATATATCATTATACATTTATTTTTAATTTTTATTTATTTATTTATTTATTTTTACATTGTTTGAATAGCCCAAACATTTAATAGATAAGAGTGTATTGATTCTATGTAGCCATAGAATGGCTACATAGCATCCCAATGTTTCTAGGGTTTTCAGGAACTTTGTTGTTTGAGTCTTTGCATATTGTGACAGTTTGTGATAGTGGTAATTCCCTGAGATCTGCATAAGAGTAACTTCCAGAACAATCCCCTCACTCTTTTTGAAATCTCTTAGCCATAGAATTTTTATTTTGTTATATCTTACTTAACATATCCCACTTTGGATCTCTGAAAGCAGCACTCATCAACTTTTTTTTTATTTAAAAATTTTTATTCAAGTATATCTTTCATACATGACTATCCATAAACAACAAGCATGAACTTACAAACAAACATACTTAACATCATACAGGACTCCCACTCATCTCCCAACCACTAATAGCTTGAATAGTTGTAAAACATTTGTGAAAATTTATGAAAGATCTTCATCAAAATATTACTACTAAGTATAGTTCATATCTTACACTTGGTGTATTTCCCCCAGTCCACCCTATTATATTTTTTGTTTGTAAACCATACAATTAATCTAAAGCAAGTGTTCTTAACCATTTTTTCCCCACAGAGCCCATTGCCAGTCAGGTGAAAATGGTGGACCCCTTCTCAGAAAGTAGCAGCAGGTAGTTTTATGACATTCAACATTGGAATATCTTTAAATTAAAATTTTCAATTCAAGTTCATGGACCCCTTAAATCTTTCCCTTGGAATCTTTCCTGGGACCCCTTGGGAGTGCATGGACCCCTGGTTAAAAACCGCTGATCTAAAGTGTACAATAAATTGCATTTGGTATAATCACAAAGTTATGCATTAATTATTTCAATCAATATTGGAGCATCTGCATTACTCAAAAAAAAAAAGAAAAAGAAAACAACTATCATACCTATATGTTACTGAGATTATTTCCAAGTTCTATAATGTGTTTTCACCACTTCTATTCACTTACAAACATTTGCACACAACTTTTTACCAATTCTCCACAGATTAAACCTCAGCTTTTCATTCTGTAACTACATTTCATTCTCTGGTGACATAGCCCAACTATTAACTCCATGAGTTTGCTCATTATATTTATTTCATAACAGTGAAATCATACATTTGGCCTTTGGTTCCTGGCATGCATCAATCAACATAATGTCCTCCAGGTTCATTCATGTTGTCATATGCTTCACAACCTCATTTATTCTTACAGCTGAATAATACTCCATCATGTGTATGTACCATAGTTTGTGCATCTATTCATCATTTGATGACACCTGGGTTGTTTCCACATTTTGGGACTTGTGAATAATGCTGCTACAAACAAGTGGTATGCAGATGTCTTTTCATATACCTGCCTTCAGATCTTCTGGGTACATATCTATTGGTGGTATTGTCAGGACTCATGGCAGATCTATATCTAATTTCCTTAGGAATTGCCAAATGCACTTCCACAGTGGTGTAAAATTCTATATTTGTTTATGTCTTCTTTGATTTCTTTTAGTAGTGTTTTATTGTTTTCTAAATACAGGTCATTTACATTCCTAGTTAAATTAAGTCCTAGATATTTAAGTCTTCTTGTTGCAATTGTAAATGGATTTTTTTCTTGATTTCCTCCTCAGTTGCTCAATACCAGTGTATAGAAGCACTATGGATTTTGGGGTGTTGATCTTGAGTTTTGGTGATCACTGATTTTGGTTGTGTATCTTGTGGATCTGCCAATTTGCTGAACTCACTTATTAACTCTAAAAACTTTGTGATAGATATTTTGGAATTTTCTAAATATAGGCTTATGTCATCCATGAATAGTGAGAATTTTACTTCCTCTTTTCCAATTTGGATGACTGGTTTATTTATTTATATATTTATTGCCTAATTTCTCTAGCTAGAACTTATAGTGCATTCTTGTATATCAGTGGTTATAGTGGAAATCCTTGTCTTGTTCCCAATTTTAGAGGGAAACCTTCGACCTCTCCCCATTAAGTACAATTTTAGCTGTGGGATTTTCATATTTGCCCTTTATTATGTTGGGGAAAGTTCCTTCTACACCTATCTTTCAAAGTATTTTTATCAAGAAAGGGCCCTGGATTTTGTCAAATGCCTTTTCTACATCAATTGAGATAATCGTGTGTTATTTTTTTCCTTCAAATTTTTAATGTAGTGTATTATATTATTTGATTTTCTTATGTTGAACCATCCATGCATCCCAGAAAATGCCACTTGTTTATGGTGTATAATTCTTTATTATATTTTTGAATTTAATTTATAAGTATTTTATTGTGAATTTTTGTATCTATGTTCATTAGAGAGATTAGTCGGTAAGTTTCTTTTCTTGTAGTATCTTTATCTGCCCTTGGTATTTGGGTAAAGCTGGCTTCATAAAATGTGTTGGGCAATTTTCCCTCCCTTTCAAATTTTTGAAAGAATTTAAATTGGGTTGTGTAATGGTTTCAGAGTTTTATTTATTTGTGAATTCCAAAAATGTAGATTGGATTGTTCTTATAAGCTAATCTGTTCATCTGGGCATGATTGAGTTGTGATAAGGGCATTAACTGCCACATCAGTGAGATGTTGAGCCCCGCCCTTTGGTGGGCATGGTCTCAAGTATGGAAGGCTAGATAAGAAGCAGTAGAGAAAAGCAGATTGAGAGAAGCAGGATGAGAGAAGCAGGAGATTTGGAGATTGGAGAAGCAGATTTGAGAAGCAGTTCTGATGTTGGAGTGAGCCAATCGCCGGATAGGCTACAGCTGGCCTTGTGGAGAGATGCAACGCAGAGAGTCTCATAGTCTTCAGCTGAACACGTGAAGGAAACAGAAGCTAAGCCCGGAGAGAAACGCAGCCCCGGGAACAGAGGAACCCTGAAGCCTGAACCCTGGAGACGTCGACAGCCATCTTACTCCAACACGTGGACTTGGGTATGGGAAGAAATTTATGCTTTGTGGCCTGGTAACTGTAAGCTTCTACCCCAAATAAATACCCTTTATAAAGACCAACCAATCTTTGGTATATTTCAAAAGGCACACCTTTGGTTGACCAAAACAGGTTGTTATTAATTCTGTTTTTCTCCACTTAAAAATTTATTAAAGTATACCATTCATAAATGAACTTACTTAAATAATAAGTGTTGGGAACTTATAAAACAGACATGCATAATATCATACAGGGCTCCCTTACCTCATCCCACCACCAATACCTTGCATTGTTTTGAAATATTTGTAACAAATTATGAAAGAGCATCAAGGTATTACTACTCACTATAGTCCATATCTTATATTGCCTATATTTTCCCCCAAACCACCCTATTATTTTTTGTTCATAAAACATATAATTTATCTTTAATGTTCAATCAATGGCATTGTGCATAATCAGAGTAGTGCATTCATCGCTTCAATAAATACCAGAGTATTTTCATAACCTCAAAAAGTTAGAAAAGCAAAAAACAAGGCATTATCATAACCCTATGTTAGATTTACTAATTACAAATCCTATAATGTGCTTTCACCATTTCTTTTCATTTCCAAACATTCACAAACAACTTTTTACCAATTCTGCACAGATTAAACCCAGCTTTCCATTCTCAAACCACATTTTATTCTCTGGTGACATATATTCTAGCTATTAGCTCTATGAGTTTGCTCATTATATTTAGCTCATAGTGAAATCATACAATAATTGTCCTTTCCTGCCTGGCTTGCTTCACTCAACATTATGCCCTCTAGGTTCAGCCATGTAGCCAGATGCTTCTTAACTTCATTTATTCTTACAGCTGCATAATATTCCATCATGTGTATATGCCACAGTTTGTTTATCCACTCATCAGTTGATGGACACATGAGCTCAATACATCTTTTGGCAAACATGAATAATGCAGCTATGAACATTTGTGTGCAGATGTCTGTTCATGTCACTGCTCTCAGTTCTTTAAGGTATATATCTAGTAGCGGTCACATGGTAAACCTATATTTAACTTCCTTAGGAGTCCTAAAACACATTTCCACAGTGACTGTACCATTCCACATTCCACTAGCAGTAAATATGCACCCCTATTTCTCCACATCCTCTCCAACACTTGCACTTTTCTGTTTTGTTTAAACAAATCAGTTTCATTGCTACATATTAATAAATTATAAATCCATCGAAGAGTACAATCTATAGCATTTAGTGTAATCACATATTTGTGTATTCATCACCCCAATCATTCCCAAAGAACTCTCATTACTCCTATAATAATAATAAAAATATAAACAATAAAACTCTTCACCTCTCAATCTCTTTGTGACTTGTCTGTCCTACATCGTTGCTATACATTTTTCTTCTCTCTAGTATATTTGTATTTATATTTGGTATGCATATCACCCATATTCATGTTTTACATGATGTTTTACTATCTTATACTTTCCCATGTTACAGTTTTTAGGCTTCCTTCCAGTAATATGCATGACCTCAGACTTTCCCTTTCAACCACTATCACACCCATAAAATAGCTCTGCTAGTGACAAACACCATGATATGGTATAACCTTTTGTTTTGTTTTGTTTTGTTTTGTTTTTTTTCCTTTCATACTGCAGCACTCCCTTTGGTATCTCTTGTAATTCTGGTCTTCATGACCGGGGACCACTGAGAAAATATGGGGATGGCCTAAAAGCTCCAGCAAGTATGCTGTCTGTACTACAACAGATAGCTGAACAGCTGCACTTAAATAAGGAAAAGGAAAGAGTTTGATGGGATGCTATTTTGACAATGTTTTAAGTTTTATTCACATTTTATTTTAATCAGGATTTTTATGAAGGTGTTAAAAAGAACTTTCCATTTTGAATCAGTAACTTACTCCTGAACTTCCAGTCTGTCTAAGTATATTCCTGAAGAGTAATCCAGGATATGTAAGTGTTAAATGTTTGTCTCTCTAAACTGCAAAATTAGTGCTTAACTGCATTTATATTGCTCAAGAATTCCTAACTGGTTACTGGTTACTAGTAAAAGCCTTTCCAAGAACAATGTTGTATATTACAGGCAACATTGATTCCAGAGGAGATCTTAAAGGCAGTAAAAATCAGAAATGTGAAATGATGGAGAGCTTGGACAGAGCCATACTAAAGTAGTGAGAATAATGCATCAAATTAGTGAGTTTTATGTTTCTCTTGGTGTCTCTTAAGTCTTTTTGTGTTTGTCAGTTTGTTCATTGTATATTTTCACACCTCCAGATGGTAATATTAAATTAGCAAATGAAATTTCTTAAAATAGCTCTATTCAAATTGCTAAAACTTAAATGTGTGCTTATATAGGTAAATGAGTACTCCTGAATCCTAAATCAGAGAAGCCAAGCAGGATAAATAGTCACATAAAATCTGAATAAAGAAACTATTTAAAGGAAAGGAACTAAAAAATTTATCCCAAATTCTCCCATAATCTTTCAATAGCCTATTGTGCCATCAGGGTCTTATCCTAGACTTGATTAAATTCCAGGGACTCAGTAAAATCAATTAAGGAAATTAAGGGGATGTTCTTGGTGTGAAAAGATAGGGGATATGTGATCTTAGGCAAGAATTCTGACTAATAGCCTTGTAAATTAAAATAATAGGGACAGAGGGGATATTACAGATTAAAACTTGTTATGTATAGTCTGTCCTGTAATTCCCCAATTAAATTTTAGCAGCTTTTAAGATGACAGTAATAATCTAATGGCCAAGTTTCAGTAAGTAAATAAAAAGTTCTTGAAAGGTATGGAAAGATTTTACTAAAATATGATTAAGACAAATAAAACAATTATTACATACACCAAAACTCAGCAGTCAGTATGCTCTTAAGGTTATTCACAATTTTAAAATTTTATTAACTAAAAGAGGTTTTACCCTCCTGTGCAGGAAGGAAAAAAAAAACAACACATCTCTTGTATAAACAAGTCCTTGTACACTTAATTCATCTTCTAAGTAATTGGTGAACATGCCTATAAGATAAAAGAATGTCTCACACTCAAACACTGTTTACTTTGCTTGCCATATACTTATTTTATTGTTAACTATATTGTCTTTGCAAGTTTGCATCTAGGGCAGTGCCTCTCCTCATACCTCTCCTAGCAGTTCTGGGCATAATCACCACTGTGGTTATCAGGGGTGGCAGTTTCCTAGACAGCATTTGAAACTTACAAGATCAAGCCCTTCATCTTCTGGAGGATGTAGCCTCTGAAGGCACTTGGACTTTCTCATTCCCATGGTCCATTATGTTCTGGCTGGCCCCCATTTTGGGGCTGTTTACAACCATTTTCTTTATCCTTTAATAAGACTATATATCTTCAAAATTCTAAGTTTATTTCTTCCAAAATTATTACCTTCCAGAACAAAGTATTAGTCATGTGGAGATTTCATCCAGTTCCAACCATAGTGCAGGACCTTCCTTCCCTCAACCTCAATATAATAGCCAGAGAGTTTCACACCTCATCAGGCAGGGAACTTCTGCCCTTAACCATTAGGAAGCAGCTACAGAAGAATAAGAGTGCAAAATCTCTAAGGGGGGAGTTAAGGCAGGTTAGTAAAAGGAATGAGGGAAGGCAGCTGGTCAGAATAAAACTCACCAAAATCTCTGGTCACGGGGTCCAATTCGAAAGTCCTGGACTCAAAAGAATACCTGGAGAGCTCCAAACAGAAAGCCCTCCCCACTGGTTCCCTGAAAGCTGACATGTGAAAGTAGAAAGACAATCATGTCAGCACAGATCTTGGGCCCTATGTGTGTGCTGGTAGCTTTTATTAGAGGACTCCTGTTATTCTCTTATCTTTTATACTGTTGCTATGGAATGTGAATGCAATGCTTGTCCTATGGTCAATGTAAGCTGCTACATAGGGCTGGACTGTGGGGACCCAAGACACCCCTAAGTCTTCAGCACATAGCTGCCTGTATGACCTAGATATGTTAAAGGTTAACAACCCTCCCTAGAGGAAGAGAATTTATAGATATTATTGTGAGTGACAATTTTCCCAAAGCAGTAAATGTCCTTCCTACAATGACAGTGAAAACAGCAAACATCACCATAACCAATGTGTACACTTTATGTGAACCTAGCAGAAACTCTATTCTCCTACCCTATGGAATGTCTTTGTTATGAAACCCCTTATATATCACCCTTTATTTTCTCATCTCTTTCCAGAGCACTAACTTCATTCTCTGAACTCCCACCATGAGAGATTTTCTCCTGTCTATAAGTCCCAATAAAGTTTATGCCTGATTGAGTACAGGGTGCATTCTTTGGTCTCATGGCCTTACGAACTCATACTTTTCAGAAGTTGGGTTGTAACATTTATATTCTCTATCCTTTTGTTCTCAATTAAATTTATTTGCATTAAACTTTGTTATTAGTTCTTTCTGTTTGCACTGGGATTGGTTTCCTGCTGTTTTTCTATTTTCTTCATGTGTTCACTTAGATCTTTTATTTTAACTCTTTTTTTTTTAATATAAGTATTTATGGCTATAAATTTCCCTCTCAGTACTGCTTTCTCTGTAGCCCATATGTTTTGATAAATAGTGTTCTCATTTTCATTTGCCTTATAATATCTACTAATTTCTCTTACAATTTCCTCTTTGACTCACTGACTGTTTAGGAGTGTGTTGTTTAACCTCCATATATTTGCAGTATTTCCCATTTCTCACCTAACCTTGATTTTCAAGTCTCATTCCAATATGATCAGAAAATGATCTTTTTATAATTTCAATCTTCTTAAGTTTATTGACAGTTTTGTATTTGTTTTTTGCCTGACTTGTGGTTTATTGTGGAGAAAGATCCATGAGCTCTTAAGAAGAATGTATAACCTGCTATTTCACCTTTCAGTTTTGCTAGAGTTTGCCTGATGTATTTTGGGGTTCCCTGGACAGCTTCATAGATATATATGACTATAACTCTTTCCTGGTGGTTTGTCCCTTTTATTAATGTATAATGAAATTCTACATCTCATTACTTTTTTGCTTTTAAAGTCTGTTTTGTCTGACAGCAGTATTGCTACCCCTGCTCACTTTTGGTTACTATTTGAATGAAATATCTTTTTTGAAACCTTTCACTTTCAGTCTACTTGCATCCTTGGGTCTACAGCAAGTCTCCTACAAACCACATATGGATGACTCATATTTTCTTTTTCCATTCTGGCAGCCTATGTCTTTTGATTGGAGAGCTCAATCTGTTAGCATTCATTGTTATGATTGCAAAGGCATTACTTACTTCAGTTTATCCTTTGACTTTCATATGTCTTGTCTTAGATTTGTCTATATTTTTACCATTTTCATTACTCTTTCTGATAGTCTTCACTTCCACACTCTCCTCCAAGCCTCTCTCAATTTCCTTTTCTAGATGCAGAACACCCTGTAGTGTTTCCAGCAGAGCTGGATTCTTATTTACAAACTCTGAGTTTCTGTTTTCTGTGAATATCTTAAACTCACAATCATACACTGGTCTTTGATTCTTAGTTCAACTTATTCTAGTTATTTAGGATTGCCCCTGTTTATCTGCTCAAACAAGGGCTAAAGAACCAGTAATGAGGTGCAGGCCATTTTCCAAGGGCCTTGGAGATGGGTTCAGTATAGACATCAGGTTGCCTCATGTATTTTCCTATTCATTGCATGCACTTTCATGGTCTGCCAGCAAATGGTGCTCTTTGGCAGACCTCTCAGCTCAGACCCCAGATTCTAGAAGGAAATGCATTCTCTGTAACCCTGCCCAGGGAGGCAGTGCAGAAGCAATGTCCATGAGGGTGGGCCAAGCATCATAAACAAACTTTCCCAGAAGCTGCTCTACTTCCATAGCCAACCCCTCCCTCCCTCCCTCTGCATCCTTAGCATAAGCCCAGGGAAGTATGGAGGGTATTTAAGAAGGAAAATTATATTTAGTTCACTGCTGTTTACTCTCAAGGTAGAGGGATGGGTGCCAATAGCTGTTGCTACTGCTTTACTCATGGGATTTTTCCAGCCATGCAATCGTTTCCTTTGTCCTTCTCTCTTCTAGGTGGTGTCTAGACTTCCCCTTGTGTCCTAAGCCCTAGAACAGTTTTCTAGAGTGTTTCTCCTTGTTCAGTTATATTTCTGGAATAGAAGTTAGCCCTCTGCTTCTCTAATCCTCCATCACCTCAGAAGTCTCCATTTTATCAACATTTTATATTAATCTGTTGGCACTAGTGTGTCTCATAACTGGGATTCATGACCCACTGTGGGGTGGGGGAAATGTGGTGAAATTATTTGGTGTGTTTAGCTTAGAGAGAGGTCACATTTGAGCAACAAAGAAATTTTGGGGGTGAGTTTAAACATTAATTAGAATTAGGCATTACAGAAATAAATGTTATAATTGCAAGCTGAAGATAAAGTGTTTGGTTTTTAACATTTTTATGAGACAAGGCTCATATATTCCATTTTGTTATCATTTCAAAGGCTAATAAGCTATGTTTTTTAAAAAGGAGTAGATGTTAAGTTTAATAAGATTATAGGTAAAGCTTTGGCTATGGTAGATTGAGGGATTCCACAAATTTACTTTTCTTGACAATTGCAAATGGTACAGACAGGAAAGCCACTGTTTTATGGGTAAGACCTGTATAGTTCTTTGATCATTGCTTCAGTAAACTGGAAACCCTTATTGCTTGAGAGAATAGCAGGAATTCCCCAAGTGAAGATGTTCAATATTTTTTTAGCTACTGTGAGAGCAGTAGATTTGTGATAAGGAAAATCTTCTATCCATTAGAAAAAAACAAGGACATGTTTATATCCCACAGAAGTATGTAGCTGTATAAAGCTCATTTAAAGGTGTTTAATAGGGTTCAGTTAGTTAAGGCACCAGTCTCTGTCTTATTTTTAAACCTTTACTAATGTTAGGTTAATAGACACCTAGAACAAAATTTATGTACTCACTTTGTTTTCCAATTAAACTTCCTTTTTTTTAAAGATGCATCTCTGACTTGCAGCTGACTGAACAAAATTTCAGAGAAGTATTTGAGTAAAGTAATGTAGCTGACAAGGAACTTTAATTGTTTCTGTGAAATGTAGCATTTTTAATAATAAGTACAACTATGATTAATACCTACTATATTGTTGTTTAATATTATGCAGATAAAAATCAGGATATATTATAGGCAGTGAGAATAAAATCTTTAGGAATTTTTAAAATCTTTAAATATTTATATGAACATAACTCCACTTATAGAAATTCACCCAGCATCAGGTTAGAGAATCCTTCTGGATGTGACATTTCTCATGTAATTTATAATATATCAAATATGCTTAAATATTTCTAGCATTTCTCCTCTGACAAAGTAAAAGAATAAATCTTTCATGATAGTTTAAAATAAAAGATATCCTTTAGAGTTTTATTTGGGGATGGGAAAATGCAAGAGCTGTCAATGTTGAATATAATGTTAACCAGGAAACTGGGTCATTGTGAAACAACATTTGGTTCCTTATTTAATTAAATGACAATAGAAGGGCAAATGGGAGTGAATATGACTGTAATTAAAAGAATTAAGACTTCCAGGAAGATGGCATTGAAGTAGGTAGGCAGAACCCAGCTGTCTCTAAAAAATCTGTGGAGAAAGGGCAAAAACCTACCCAAAGGAGCTGCTTTGGGGATCTAAAGAACTGGAAGGTACTGTGCATCATCCAAGTAGGAACAGGACAAAGAGACAAAGA
>PVKH010042818.1:0-10785 GCA_004027955.1 Chaetophractus vellerosus | reverse complement strand
CCATTCGCAGGCAGCTTTGCTCCATTCGCAAGCAGCTCACCGTGCCCATGCAGCTTTTGCCCTGCCCGTGGCAGCTTTTTGCCCTGCCCATGGCGGCTTTGCCTTATCAGGCGGTCTGCCCACTCGGAGAGGTCCGCGGGAACTGAACCCGGGGCCTCCCATGTGGTGTACCGGTGCCCTATCCACTGGGCTATACAGCTGGCCCCCTGCCTGTATTTTCTTAAGGATTTTTACATCTGTGTTCATGAAGGAATCTGGTCTATAGTTTATTGTCTGGTTTTGGTTCTGGATAGTGCTGGTTTCTATTTGAGTTCACTAATTTTTTTTTCTAAAAGGATTTGTGTAGGATTGATGTTATTAATTCTTAAATATTTGGTAGAATTCACCAAGAAGCCATATGGTCCTGGGTTTGTTTTTTTTTGTTTGTTGGTTGGGGTTTTTTTTTTGGAGGGGGGGGTGTTGATGGAAAGGTTTTTAAATTAACGGATTCAAATTTAATTTCCTTAATAGATAGAGAGCTATTTCTATTTCTTTTTTTTTTCATATCAGATTTTGCAATTTTTGTCTTTCAAGGAATTTGTCCATTTCATCTAAGCTATTGAATTTATTGGCCTCAAGTTGTTAATATCTCCTTATACTTTTATTGTCTTTAGGATCTGTAGGGATGTCTACTCTTTAATTCATGATATTGTTAACCTTTGTCATATCTCTTCTTTTTCCTCTATCATTTCAGCCAGAGACTTATCAATTTTATTGATCTTCTTAAAGAACCAGCTTATAGTTTCATTTATTTTCTCTGTTATTTCATTTTCTGTTTCAGTGACTTCTGCTTTTATCAATATTATTTTCTGTTTAACTTAATTTGCTCCTTTGTTTCTAAGATAGAAGCATAGGCCAGTTGATTTTAGATTTATTTTTCTTTTCTCATATATATATATATATATATGTATATATATATATATATATATATATTTTTAGGAGGCACCAGGGATTGAACCCAGGACCTCTTACATGCTAAGTAGGTGTTCAACCACTGAGTTACATCTGCTCCCTCACAAGTTTTTTAATGCTCTCCCTCTAGGTATCATTTTAGCTGAAGTTCACAGATTTGGATATGTTATGTTTTCATTGTCATTAGGTTCAATATTTTCTAACTTTTTTTACTTCATTCTTGATCCATGGCTTATTTAGAAATTTGTTGTTTAATTTCCAAATGTCTGAGGGTTTTCTAGATATCATTTCTTTACTATTTCTGTTTTAGTTTGAGTTGTCAGGGAACTAAGATTTCAGTGTTTTGGAATCTCTTGAGTCTGGTTTTATGACCCAGCATGTGGTCTTTCCTTAGGGAATGTCCCACTTAAATTTGCATTCTATTCTAGTTTTTTTTTTTTTTTTGGATTTAGTATTCTATATGTCAATTGGATGAAAGTGTTTGATAGTGTCCTTCATATCTTCTACATTGTTATGGGTTGAATTCTGAACCCCAAAAAAACATGTTCAAGTCCTAACCTCTGTTCCTGTGAATGTGGTTTTATTTGGAAATAGGTCTTTCAAGATGTTATTAGTTAAGATGAGGCTAAACTAGATTGGGTTGGGCATTACTGGTGTTATAAGAAGAGGACACTTGGACACAGACCAAGAGACACAGGGGAGAATGCCATATGATAACTGAAGCCAAGACTGAAGCTCAAGAATTACTGGCCACTGCCAGGAGGGAGGCAAGGAACAGATTCTTCCATACAGATTTCAGCGGGAGCATGGCTTTTCCAAACCTTGATTTTGGAGCTCAAGCCTCCGGAGCTGTGAGACAATAAATTTCTATTGTTTTAAGCCGTCCAGTTTGTTGTATTTTGTTACCACAATCCGAGGAAACTGAGACAGTTTTTGATACCAGGAATTGGGTTTCTGCTCTAACAAATACCTAAAAATGTAGAAGTGCCTTTGAAATTGGGTAATGGAGAGAGACTGGAAGAATTTTGAGGTGCTTTTTAGAAAAAGCCTAGATTACCTTGAAGAGTGTGTTTGTAGAAATATGGATGTTAAATGTGCTTCAGTGAGGTCTTAGAAGGAAATGATGAATGTGTTGTTAGAAGACAGAGGAAAGGTGATCGTTGTCAGAAAGTGGCAGAGAACTTGGCAGAATTGTGTTCTAATATCATGTGGAAGGCTGAACTTATTAATGATGAACTTGGTAACAAATGGTACCCAGTTATTTGGTCAGAAGATTTCCAAGCCAAGTATGGAAGGTGCACCTGGTTTTTCTCTGCTGCTTGTAGTAAAACATGAAAAGAAAGAGATAAATTGAGGAATTTTTAAGCAAAAAGGAAACATCATCTCATGATTTGGAAAGTTGTCAGCCTATCCAGATAACATGCTCTGGAAACAGTGCCAAGGGTATGGTTGGACAAACGTTTGCTAAAGAGGTTGGGCATTACACTTGGATCCAGTCAACTATCTTAGCAGAAGCCAAGAATGGAGATGTATTTATTCAGAAAGATTATAGAGGACCCTCTTGTCTGATGACTGGATCCCCTGTCAATTACAGAATAACAAATGAAAAAAGAATGACTTCTAGGGTAGAGTCATGATTGCCTAAGTCTGCTAAAGGACAGGCCACCACCCTGGTGTTTGGAAAGAGCAAAGCCACTGCCACCTCTGCAAGCCTGAAAAACAGAGCATCAAGCCACAGATTACTCTCAGGCCTTGAAGTTGAATGAAATTTGCCCCACTGGGTTTAGGACCTGTGGCCCCTTTTTACCTTCCAATTTCTCCATTTTGGAATGCCTGTCCCACCATTGTATTTTGGAAACAGATAACTTGCCTTCTCGGTTTCACAGATCCAGATGGACATGAATTTTGTCTGAAGATGGACCATACCCATAATCGATTTAGATGGTGTGATGATTAGCCTAATATGTCAGCTAGGCCAGGAAATGGTACCCAGTTGTTTGGTCAAGGAAGCACCGGGCTAATTGTAATACAGGGGAATTTCATGGATTTTAATCATCAATGAGTTGATTGCATAGATGCATCAATGAGTGATGTCGTATCCAGTCAGTTAAAACCTTAAAAGGGGAAGTGATTTCAGCATTCAGAGAGAGAAATCTTAGCTCTATGTCAGACAGCCAGCATCTTCTGGGAACTCATCAAGGTCATTCATCAGAGCTCCTGGTTTGCAGCCTGCCCTGTGGAATTTGAACTTATGCATTCCCACAATCACATGGGAGAATTTTATAAAAATCCCATACTATTTACAGATATCTCTTTTCAGGTCTGTTTCCCTAGAGAACCCTGACTAATGCAGATGAGATCTTGGATGAGTTGATGTTGGAATGGTGAAGACTTTCAAGATGTTGGAATGGGATGAATGTATTTTATACATTGGCAGGGCATGAGTTTTAGGGGGCCAGAAGGCAAGCTATTATGGTTTATTTTCAGACTTCTATCCTCCAGAACTATGAGATAATAAATTTCTGTTGTTTTAAGCCATCCATTTTGTGGTATTTTAATAGAACAGCCCTAGGAAAAAGACATACACCGTTACTTATTTTTTGTCCACTTGTCCTATCAATAAATGATAGTGGATTTGTCTAGTTCTCCCTTCAGTTCTGTCAGTTTTTGACAGTATTTTAAGACTGTCTTAGGCACATATACATTTATAATTTCATGTCTTCTTGATATATAGGCTCACATAATTATGAAATGTTCCTTTGTCTCTAGTATCATTTCTTGTCTTGAAATGTCTTTTGTCTGATATTATTATAGTGATTTCAGTATTCTTTTGATTAGCATTTAAATGGTATATCCTTTTCCAACTTAAAAATTGTCTTTTATATACAGCATGTAATTGGGGTTTGCGTTTTTATTAGTCTGACAGTCTTTCCCTTCTGATTCGAGTATTTAGTCTCTTCATATTTAATATAATTTTAACATGGTTGGATTTAGATGTGTCAATTTAATTTTTCTGTTTGTCCTATATCTTGTTGATTTCCAGATGGGAAGGGGACTCTTAAGATCTCCACAGATTTCTGTTCTTTTTAGAAGTAACCCAATCAGAAGAGCAGAACTAAAGGAGGCCAAGAACCTCTTAAACTTAATTTCCCAGATTCCTGTTCAAGCTAGGTCAGATTAAGAGAAATTCACAACTGATATAAATAGCTCTGGGAGGAAAAATAAATCAAGCTAGTCTTATTGGCATTTTAGTTTGCATTGGAAATGTGAGAAAAACTAAAGAATGGAACCGGTGCAACTGTCCATTAGTGTGGGAATGGATAAACTGAAGCAGAATGCTGTTCAGCAGTTGAATTGAATAAGCTCGCACTGCATGTTTCAACAAAGATTACTCTCACAAACAATGTTAGTTGAAAAAAAAAATCACACAAATATATATATAATAGAGTACCATATATATAAATATTTAAATACAGAATAGTACTATATTTATGGATAGTAGATATAAGTAAAAGTTTAAAAAGTATTTATGGGGGAGCAGATGTAGCTCAGTGTTTCAGCACCTGCTTCCCATGTACAACATCCTGGGTTCCATCCCCAATAACTCCTAAAAAAAAAAATTGTGAGACTGATACACAATGACTGTAGGATGATGGTTTTTCTATGGAAAAGAGAGCAAAGGGATGATGGGATGGGCCTTTAGCTATTAAATCAGTATTGTTTGGTTTTGTAGAAGAAAGATCTGAAACAAATAAGGCAAAAAAATTAAAACCTAAATCTGTTTGGTAGGCTTATGGGTGGGTGTCTTTTATATATAGTGGGTATTTGAAATATTTTTTAATTTTTTCAATTAAATTTAAAACTAAGAAGATTCGTTTCATAGGCTTGGTGCTGATTATATTCTGACATTCCTCACAGAAAAAATTATCTCTTGCAATTAAAACTATTTTTTCTCTAAAAACTTGTGACCCTAGATGCCAGCCTGTTATTGTGCTCCAAGCCACTATCACTCCAGTCAACCTCAGTATCGCCCAGTCCCTTCTGTCCATTACAATTCACATCTAAATCAGCCACTGCCACAGCCTGCACAGCAGACAGGTGAGTAGTATTTCTTACACCATGAATTCTTATCTATGGCTATTGCTTTTTTCTTCCCACTTTATTTCAGACTTGCTGTTTAGATACTGCCAAACTCAGTCTATCAAGAGTCTTAGATACATGCATACATATGAGTATGCAAACCAGTGAGATTCAAATTGTGGGCAAATCTTGGCATCCTCCAGCAGATAGCCAGGCTATCAGGTTTATAGGCTCAAGGGTGGGGAGACATGAGAAGAAGATTCTACCAGACCAAGCACCATAGCAAGCATCTTTTATTAGACATATAAAATATGTTAAAAGTCAACATTCTTTTCCTTTTGCCCCTTTTCAGATTTTCTTCAAGCATTCAGTGAAAACAATTGGGGTCTCAGTGTAAAAAAAACTACCTTACTAATTTTACCAAACCCATTTCTCCATATGCTTCCCACCTAGATATGTACTTCTGACCCAGATCTTTAATAAGGTTTTTATACAGATTTCATAACTCTAGAAGTTGAAGTAGAAATTTTTAATTTGGTTTCTTTGGAGCTTTTTTGCTGCTCATCACTATTGGAGGCTCTCAGACTATGTCAGTGTGACTCACAGGGCGATGTAACCCTCCGCTTCCATTGAGATGGGTTACTGCTCTTGATATTGAATGAAGTGCTTAAGTGTTGCCACAACTTCAGGAGAAACACCTTTGCAGTAGATGATCTAATAAGAAATATTCTTGCTTCTCCTTGCTTGTGTAGAATCTTCACTGATCATTACAACTCACCAATTTCCTTTACCAGATATGATTCTCACTTATCACCCCTGTAAGGGAACTTCCAGGACCCTAATCTGTTACCCCTGAGAATTGTTTTGTGCTTAATATGTAGGTTTTTTCCTTTGTCATGTGTTGCTGGTTCTGTATTACATATGTTCTTCCATATTGAGTACAAACATTGGTCTTAATGGTTAAGTTAGAATTTATCCTCTGCCTCAAATATGACTCCCTTTAATTTCAGCTTTACCTGAAGTTTAATAATTCAGTTGCCTCAAGTAATGAAAACTAGGATATGTTCTGATTTTGAAAGCCATCAAAAGTTGTTCTTTATACATGGGACCAAGTTTTGGCCATGACACTGCTCATTAGCTTTAAATACATTGTTGTTTCATTCTTTTTTTTTTTTTTTTTTTTAACATATCCCCCCCCTTTCTCCTTGTTCTTGCTGTGTTTTTGTTTTGTTTTGTTTTGTTTTTTTGCGTTCTTCTGTTTCTGCTCCGTCTCCCCCCCGCTGCGGCAACACGCCGAGTCAGGTCACCGCGCAGGCGGCTCTGCTCCATTCGCGGGTGGGTCTGCTTCCGTTCACGGGCGGCTCTGCTCCGTTCGTGGGCGACTTGCCCTGCCCGTGATGGCTTTCCGTGGTGGCTTTTTTTGCCCCACCCACGGCGGCTTTGCCCTTCTCAAGGCGGTTGCCCGCCCGGAGAGGCCCCCAGGAACCGAACCCGGGGCCTCCCATGTGGTGAACCGGCGCCCTATCCACTGGGCTACAGCCGGCCCCCTGTTGTTTCATTCTTATAAAAATTATTTTGTCAGTTTTTCTGGGCCTCAAGTTACTGGCTTCATATTGCTTTGTCTTGACTTTTTTTTCCTAAGATTATAATACAAATTATAGTTGATGTCCATGATATTTAATAGAATTTACCTTCACTCTACACAAAACTTTGTCATTGAATTAACTTACACCCTGTAATGAGGCAAAGATCCTGTGTGCTGTATTTGTGTCAGCTTATTAGTCTTGTTCTTTTCCATAGCTAAATTTTTATTCCTCTCCATGGTCAAACTGCCTGCAAAATTCAAACAAGTAGGACCAGTCTGCTAGTGCAGATGCATCTCCGCAGAATTGTTCCCACTTAATGGAAAACAGCTGAAAACGGCATTCCTCCTGATTGGGAGCCAATATATCCCTGTGACAGACAGCATGTGTTTATCATCAGTGATATTTTTAGTTGTGGGTTTTTTCCTAATGCTAGTTATGATGAGAAGGAAGGAAACGATAAGTCAGCTTGCACCTGGGTAGTACAGGCACAGACTACTGTGCCAGAAAGGAGTCATGTCTTTGGATGGTTTTTGACATATTTAACTTTTACAAATCAGTCATAATATAACAATTTTTATAAGTAGAGTTTGTCCTTTTGGTTATTTTATGTGATATCCTTTTAATTTACACCGTCAGCTAATTGAATCTCATTGAGTTTGAAGAATGAAAGAAAGAAATCCTCAAAGCATGCTTACCTGAAAGGAAAAGAAAATTTTTATGCTAATAAGTTTAATAAAACATTTCCTTTTGGGGGCCGGCTGTAGCTCAATTGGTAGGGCGCCAGTTTACCACATGGGAGGCCCCAGATTCGGTTTCCGGGGCCTCCATGAGCGGGCAGACCGCCTTGAGAAGGCAAGCCGCCGCGGGCAGGGCAAAGCCAGCCCCCGTGAGCAAGGCAAGCCGCCCGCAAACAGGCAAGGCTGCCGTGCAGTGAGCTGACTCTGCGGGTTGCTGCAACGGGGGGAGACACAGAAGAACACAAAAATGAACACAGCAAGAACAAGCAGAAAGGTGGGGATATATAATAATTTTTTTTTTTAATTTCCTTTTAACAAAACCTCCAATAGTACCAACTATATTATGTTGATAATTATTGAACCTTTTTATAGAATTAGCAGGAAAATGAACTCTCAACAAAAGTTGTGAGCTAAAGACTTATATTTTAGTTAGCTAATGATTACTTTTTTTTTTAATTACATATCCCCTCCCCCCCCCTTTCTGCTTGCTCTTGCTGTGTGTCCTTTCTTCTGTGTCTTTCTATGTCTGCTTCTTGTCTCCCCCCGTATTTGCGGCGACGCGCCGAGTTGGCCCTCCGCGGCGGCAGCTCCCTCTGTTTGAGGGTGGCTCCATTCCGTTTTTTTTTTCACGGGCGGCTCTGCTCCATGTTTTGCGGGCAGCCCGGCTTCCGCGGCGGTTCTCAGGGGTCAGCTCCGCTTTTTCACGGGTGACTTTGCCATGCCCGTAGGGGCTCCGCCCTGCCCGTGGCGGCTTTTTGCCTTGCCCACGGCGGCTCTGCCCTGCCCACGGCGGCTTGCCTTTCTCAAGGCCGTCTGCCTGCTCAGAGAGGTCCCCGGGAACCGAACCCAGGGCCTCCCATGTGGTACCCCAGCGCGCTCTTTATCCACTGAGCTATCTAGCCGGGCCCAGCTTATGATTACTTTTAATGTCAGAACTTACAGAAGAGTTCTATTAGAAAAATAAAATGCAATAGAAAACGAACAAGGTAATTTTTTTGCAGATTTATAGCAATTTCTGTCTCAGTAATTTACATTTTTATGTAAACATAATGCTATGTCTAGGGGTTTGGTTTTTTAGTGGGTCTTTTGTGTGTTTTTGTTTTTGTTTTTGTTTTTCATTTTTTCCTTACATTTTTCTGCAATCCACCATCCCAATGTTATTAAAATAAGAAATAACTTGTCACATCCCTTACGTTTTTTTCTCTTGTCAAACAACACTAACTTCAAGGTGTCAAGAAGCATGTGATTTTTTATTGCTACAAGAAAGGGGAAAATAATTATTCAACAAAATAGGAAAAGCATTAATAGATGTAGAACTATTTTCTTCACTATGGCACAAATAATAATTTTTAAATGTTTAAATATGAATTTTAAGAAATTTTTCCCTAAATTAACAGCCCCACTTGATTCTTAGACCAACTAAGCTATGACAACAGAAATACAGGATTTCCTATTACTTTCTCCTTTTTGTGCAAGGGCAGGTTTGGGGAAATATCTCAAGGACAAAATGCTTTGGTGTTCCACCCCTGTGTGTGCCAGCAGACCACAATAGCATTGATTTCTTTGACAGTAAGCCTCCGTCTATTATGGAAATGGAATTGAAATCAGGACTGATATTACTGCCAGGGGACTGAATATACCATATTTTGCTGTGAATGTGAAACTATTGACCATGGCCATTCAAAACAAGGTTGAGTCAACCTGAACCAACAGAAGCAGAAGAAATTCTGGCAACCTAAAGCATTTTGGACACTGCATTAAAGATCTTGCAAGAATAATAAAATAGGAGCAGAATTCTGACAGCACTTAGTCGTTTTTAACTGGTGTTAGGCATATCACTTAAAGCCTCTGGGTTTCAGTTTACTCGCTTACAATCTTAGGGGTTTTACTGTATTGTTTTTTGAAGCCACTGTGCACTTGAAAATTCTATGACTCTGTCTTGATCTCATGTGAGTCATTTCTAGATCCAGAAAGTGTGAAATATTAGAGAGTTGGTCATCAATAGCTTAGTTACTACTTATTGTCAATAACTGGAGTCTTAAAAGCAACTATTTCAAAATATCTGGTTACTCGCAAGTTACAATAATAGGGATTTATTACTTAACCCGTTTATAAAATGTATAGTTAGCACACTATATAGTACACTACATATAAGGAAATTTGTATATTATAAAGAAACTCTGGCCCACAGGGAGTAATTATAGTAAAGATTTTAGTTTTATGAGGCCTTGGCTGTTTTCTGTGTAGCTGCCTTCATTCTTATGACTCTTGAAAAGTTTGCAGCTTCACCATTTATGTTTAATATTTTGCAATAATTGGCCTTGTTCCTGAGCTGTTGGATTCGGGGCCGTAGCACTGTCTGAGAGGTTTACATTTCTCACAGTGAACCGGTCTCTTTTTCAGCTGCTTCCTGGCTTCTTTTTACTCAGGTCTCCACTGCTTTTTTCTTTTAATGCTGTATTAAGGTGTTAACATTTGCTTATATTTTCCATTAATTGTAATGCCTTTTAATCATGAATCATAACTCAGAATTTGAATTTAAATGACAACCTTGGCTTAACTTAATTTACCTTTTAAAAATTTGTGGAAGCTGTTGCCTTAATTTCCTTTCCGAATCAGATTGATATGGCAAAATCAGTTTGGTTTGAACCTTATCTAGAAAGTTGAACATCTTAAGCATGCCAAACTCATTAGCAAAAGTCAAATACATCTCTTTCCCTCTGCTACATAACCTTTTAGGCATATTATGCATTAAAGCATGCCATTTAACTCACCTAAATGCATTTAAAACTACTTGGTTCCTAGGGGTATAATTCAGTTCTTTTTTTCCCCCCCATATTGTGATAACTGTACACCTGTGGAGAGCAAAATGATTCCCTGAAATTAAGTATAATTTCATCTTTGCAACCATTTGATAAATTCAAAATGTTTCGATGCATTATGTCTTCAGTCTTAGCTTTCCAAATAACTTGTGGCTGTGTATTTACAAATTGATTAAGCTTTGTTACCAGCAGACTATGATAGGGTCCTCAGAGCCACACCATAGGAGGAACATTTTAGGATAAACAGTCTGTAAGATGCACAGAACATTGGCAGCCTTGCAGGGCTCAAATTTAAAAGCAACTGGGATGTAAAAAGGCGAGGAAGAAAGAAATGTGAAGGGGGCTAGTGCATTGAATAGGAGATTTAACTATATCAGATAAAGTTTCTAGGCACAAAGTCAGTAGTTTCTTTATCAAGGGCTTTTGACCTGAATAAAAGGAATTTTGTACTTGTAGTAGTAGGTGGTGGCCCTGACTATCCATGTTTTTATTGATTCTGTGAGCATTTCTTAATATTGTATGAAAAGCACAGATTCCGACATTGTGTAATGCCTACAGAGCCACCTCTTTCCCTTTTCCCTTTTCCGTTAATCTGCTACCCCTGAAATC
>PVKH010042817.1:0-10780 GCA_004027955.1 Chaetophractus vellerosus | reverse complement strand
GCTCTTTATCCACTGAGCTATCTAGCTGGGCCCTGAGGTAACATTTAAATGAAATGATCACAAAATGCTTCAGCATACAGTTAAGAACTTAAAAATGTTAATTCCTCCACTCCCTTTATGGAGTCTTAGGGACAGTTTACACAAAGACCACAAAACCATATAAGTCAACTCCTTTACAAAACTACAATTTGGGTTTGGAAATATATAGGTATATAGTGAATTGTGTATGTTTATCTGCATGTACATATATACATATACATAAATGTGATTTTACCTATAAGAAGGCAATATGCCAGATTTATTTGGGGGATCTGTTATTAAGGTGGTCTTTCACCTTAAAAATATCTATTGTTTGACTTTTTCTCAACAAGGATGAATTAATATATGAGGTGTTTTTTTTTTTAAAGGAAGGGTCTTAATGTAAAAAAAGAATGCCTAAATCCCAACAGATATCCCACCTATTTAAAGAAACTGCTAATAACAGAATCTCAGCAGGCCAATTAAAAAAACAGGGAAATTTTAGGGTCCTGAAAGAGAAGGGAGAGACCAGCAGATGCTGCCATATGTCTTGCCATGTGGCAGAGGAGCCAAGGACCGCCTGGCAACCAGTCTTTGGGAAGAAAGCATTGCCTTGATGATGTCTTGATTTGGATATTTTTCTCAACCTCAAAACCGTAAGCTAATAAATTCCCATTGTTCAAGCTGAACCATTTCATGCTTCCTGCTTTAAACAGCTTAGGAAACTAAAACAACTTGAATAAACATTTCTGCAAAGATGCCAACATGCTCATGAAAGTATGTTCGACATCACTGGTCAGTAAAGAAATTCAAATCAAAACCACAATGAGAAGCAAGTGGATGTGGCTCAAGTGATTGAGCTCCCGCCTACCACGCGGAGGTCCCAGGTTCGGTTCCTGGTACCTCCTGGAGAAGATGAGCAAGAGAGCGAGCCGGCGCAATGCATTGGCGTAGTGAGCTAACGCAGCAAGATGACACAACAAGGAGACACAAAAAGGAAATACAATGAGAGAGACAATAAAGCAGGGAGCAGAGGTGGCTCAAGAGACTGAGCGCCTCTTTACCACATGGGAAGCCCCAGGTTTGGTTCCCAGTGCCTCCTAAAGAGAAGATGAGCAGACACAGAGAGCATGCAGTGAATGAACACAGAGAGCAGACAGCAAGTGCAAACAATGGGGGGAGGGGGCCATAAATAAATAAAGTAAATCTAAAAAAGAAAAAAAAATACAATGAGATCTATCACTTCATACCTACTAGGGTGGATTAATTAAAAACAAACAAACAAACAGAAAATAAATCTCTGATAGAGAAAATGTAGAGAAACAGAACCCTCCTGCATTGCTGGTAGGAATGTAAAATTGAGGCAGCGCTGTGCAAAACAGTTGGCAGTTCCTCAAAAAATTAAACATAGAATTACCATATGACCTAGCAATTTTACTTCTAGTTGTATACCCAAGAGAAATGAAAACATATGACCACACACACAGTTATACACAAATGTTTATAGCAGCATTATTCCTAATAGTCAAAAGGTGAAAACAACACAAATATCCATCAATGGATGAATGGATAAACAAATTGTGGCATACACACACACACACACACACACACTGGAATATTATTCAGACATAAAAAGGATCAAATTACTGACATATGCTACAACTTAAGATGAATCTTGAAAACATGCTAAATGAAAGAAGCCAGACACAAAAGTTCACATATTATATGATTCCTTTTATATGATATATCCGGAATAGGGAAATTCATAAAGACAGAAAGCAGATTAAAGGTAAAGGGGATGAGGAGAGTGAATCCTAATGGGTACGGGGTGTTTTTATGGGGCGATGAAAAAGTTTTGAAACTAGAGAGAGTTGATAGTTGTACAACATTGTGAATACACTAAATACCACTGAATTGTACCCTTTAAAATGGTTGTGTGTTATGTGGACTTCACCTTAATTAAAAAACATAAAACAAAGATCTCCAGTATGACAATAAAAGAATCATGCCAAGCTAATGAATATGTAAAGGTCATGTAACTGACACTTAATAAAGGGTCTTTCATAAGGCTAATGGAATGATTCCTGCTGTTTACTTGAAAGATTCTTCATCTTTTTGATGTTTGAACTTTGATGGAACAATTTATTAAACCTGGCAACCTGGTTCCCCTGTCCAAAGACTCCTCCCACACCAACTCCCAAACACCCCTTCTCTGGGATTTCCTACCTTGCCATCAGATGCAGTGTTGATCCTGTAGTGGTATACCCTTCCTTCATATCTCAGCGAGATGGACCTCTGGCCAGGGCTGCTCTCACTTTCCCGCACCAAGAAGCTGCCATTGATTCCGCTGCTCAACAGGTACTCAGCGGCATTGCGTGACACAGGCCCGTGGTACCAGGAATGTTTTTCCAAACTGTTGACAGGTGTGATGTAGTTGCTTGGGACCCACCCTTGGCCATTTTTGGTTTGGGCTTCACACCATTCCCCATTGTGATTATAACCTAAGACCCGGAGCTTTTCACCTTATAAGAAAAGAAACAAATTAGATACAGCTTTAAAGGCTAATTTAGTTCATTCTCATTTATTCTTATGATTATTAAAGTAATTCCTAAATACCTACTTCACGTTAACAAATCCACATAAACATATTCATTTATAAGTATATAAGAGTACACGTTGCATATGAAGTCTTCCTGTTTGTAGTGAATATACAGATAAATATATAGCCTCACTTTTGTAAATCCGTTATGCTTACTCAAGTGCTCTGTTTCTAATATAAGGAAGCTTTTTAGGGGAAAAAAACAACAACTTTTTCTTAAAAATATTTGTCAGGATTTGGTTGAGGTGTCCTTTCCAATAGGGAAAGCTCTGTTGTTGCTGAGGGCTGTACAGGAACTCTTCTCCTTAAGGGGAAGTAACTTTCTTATAAAGATGCTTTTATCTATCTATCTAATCTATCTATCTACCTATCTATCATCTACCTATCTGGTGTTTCTGCCATTTCAACTTTAAAGCTGCTCTTTCAATTAGCAAAGAAGTGGCCTGTTGATTTCTGTATCCTGAAATTACCATTTCAGCTGCCCACAATCCCTTTACCTTTAGTTATGCTTAGAGTGTTATCCCCACTGGCCACAAAATCATACAGTGCAACAAAAAGGTTGGGGTCATTTTCACTGGGACCAGCAAGAAGGTTTTCCTTGGAGTTCCAACGAGCTGCTTCACTCAGACCTTGGGGCTCAAAGTCAGATGCTACTGGTCTCTGAAGGGCTTCTAAAAGAGAAAGAAGGGAAAAAGAAGAAAGGGAGAGGAAAAGGAAGAATTGGAAAATAAAAACAAAACAAACAAACAAAAAGAAAAAAAATTAGTTTCATTCTCAGGAGCAAAAAAAAAATCCGTTTTCAACATTAAACATTCCTAATTTATTTCATTTCTTAACTGTACATACTATGTATTAAGAAAGGTGGTAAAAAATGGACCCTATCAAATCTTGTGGAAAATACTGAGTATTTTCATTCTAAGTGGTAACTACTGTTTCCAAATAGTTTAACCTTTTAAAATTTATTGATTCAAAATGAATTTAGTGAAAAATCAAAATAGTCCATCCTCATTGCCTTTGCTGCTGCTTATAACAAAGTAAAAATTTCTTGCTTTAAAACATTAAAATATACTTAAAAATCAAACAGTATTGAAGAGCTTATAATGAAAACAAACATTTTCTAACCCATACCTCTCTTTTCTCCGGAAGCAATGCTATTTTTTGGTGATCGCCTCCGTCTCTCTAAATATGAGTGCTCTCTCCTATCTCTCCTACATGCCACTCTCTACTGGTTTACCTTTTTAATTTTAAGTAACAGTCTTACCCTTTACTTCTTGTACTACAAAAGAGACAGTATCTCTCAACAACTTACTTTACAAGATAATAATATTAACATCCCACCCCCCTTCCTTCTAGCTTTCTTCTCCTTACACCCAACCTCTCATGTATGGTCTTCTTTACGTTTTTCTCTTATCTTGTGAAAATTAACAATAGTTACTTTTATTTTGTAATAATGATAAGGTCTTTCATGTTTTGTCTATAGGTAGATTCTAAAAGTTGAAAATCAATAAAAAGCTCGCTATGAATGTTTGAATACTGTTCACTACAGAGTCAAATGGCTCATTATTTTTTTTCCTGGAAGTTTCTTTTTGTCTTCTTTTTTCCTTGACCTATGTTCAACTCCCTAGAATTTCTTTGTAATAATGACAATATGCACAAAGGTTTTTCTACATTAGCAAATCTATTCCAAGTAGACCTTACAGTTGTAAGACATTGTGGAATGAAACCTGAATACTCGTTTAAGGAAACCATCAAAGGAAATCAAACTTTAAAAAAAAGAGAGAGAGGAAAAACTAATTTAGAAAGATGGGAAGGATTCCATATACTTGAGTCAAACATAAATGGTATCAAAACAAAATTATGTTTTAATTTTCCCTCTATGTGGACTTTCCTGGCAATAAGTCCCATATCAGGGGTGGCCCTGATTCTGCATTAACTTCAAAAATCCACTGGAGACACCTAAGACACCTCAGGGATTGGGCTAATCTGGAGATTTTTTAGAAACAGACATTCTCTAAAAGATATCATTGGAATAAACCAACAGAACATGTCTTTCAGGCCTAGCTTTTGAACTACTAACTGAAGTAAGCATGTAGAAACTGTTTCCTAAGTAAATTTCCAATGGTACCACTACTGCACTTGGTAATTTCATCTTATGAATCATGAGGGCAAAGAATTTCAAGGAAAAGGGTCTAATGATACTACCACATCCAAGAATGTGGAAAAAAGGCTTGGAGATGTGTTAAGCCCCTGTTCCGAGTATTTACACTGGCTATGAAAATGTGTCTAGCACAAGCACGATCAGGGATTAATCAGTTAACCAAAAAATGATGGCTGAAACAGATAATTATATATTTTTTAAAAATATGTGACCACCACTCACACAACACACTTGAATGCATATTCGTCAGCTAGTTTTCACTGTAGGGCCAAGGACTGTTCTTTTGAGTGTGCGATTAGAGTTTGATCTCTTCTATAAGTCCTACCTATACTGTATCATCTCACTTCCAGCTTCAACTTCCTTCAGGTGGCGGGAGAACTTAAGAGCCTGTGGTATGCAATCTCAGTGCAGAATCCTTCTTATAATCCTTTCCAATCATTTATAGCTATCTCACTCACCTAATTCAGTAGCTCCTTTTTTTTTTTACCTGTCTTTACTGAGTCTTCCTAAAGCATTCATTTTAGTTTTCATAAAAACAACTCTTTTTTTACACTTGTACTTCATTGGTTTCGTACTAACCACCTAATTACAACAAATATATCTGAAATAAGCAGGTTTGGAAACAAACACAACTGGCTTTTGGTAGGGCCAGGACTCAGTTGGCGGGAGCAGTGCATAGGCAGTGTAGTCCAGCGGGCTGCCCTATTCCATAATGTAGCCCATGGGCCCTGGGCAGTCAATTTAGCAAGTCAGTTAAGTGGAAGCTAGATCTACCGCTAAAGTCTATATTAAGTAAAACTACTAGCAAATGATTCTTCACATAAAAGAACTCCTTACGTATCCATAAGAAAAAATAAACCCCCTTCACTATGAGGGAAAAAAGGACAAAAAAATCTGAATAAACAATTCACAGAAAATTAAAATGATGATTAAACATGAAAGTATGTTAACCCTCCCTAGTAATCAAAGGTCAAATTGGCAGAAACATTTTTGAGGGTAATAGCCAGAGTTAGTTAAGACTTCAGTGGAATGGATATTCTCATACAATACTAGTTATAGGGGTATAAACTGTTATAACATTTTAGGAGGGCAACTGGAAATATGAAAGAGTCTTTGAAAATTTTTGATCTACCTCTAAAAATTTATCCTGAGAGAACCACAAAATGATTTGCATACAATGGTGTGTCTTGCAGTGTGATTTTAAATAACAGAAAAGGTAAGGTTCAAAATATCCAACAATACAAGGTAGGTTAGTTTATGGTATATCCATAAAGTAAAAAATATTCATAAAGCCATTCAAAATATTTTTGGAAAAAATATTTAATGGCCCGGGACTAATACAGTGTTTTAAGTGTAAGAAGCACATTATAACCCAGTATACTGGGGATGATCCTAATTTTGTAGAAACTGGAAAAAGACCAGACGGATCTACATCAAAACAAAAGTTAACTCAGGGTGGTGGGATTACAAGCATTTTAAATTTCCTTTTACTTTTCCATACCTTGTCATATTTCTCACAATGAATGTGGATAGTTTTCATAATGAGAAAACAATTACAAAAATAGAAAAACTATTATAAATAAAAGTCAACTTATAACTGACAACTTAACATGACAAAGTATGCTAGGGGAGGGGGAGTCTCTTCAAGTCGTCTCGAAAGTGTTTTGTACATTTCCCTTTAGTGTCCCAACCTCATAGCCATGAGCATATACAACTTTGGCAGACCAGGTCCACACAGGAAATTAAACCAAAGTCATGAAAACAGAAAGGCTTTTCTCCTCAAACGCCATTTGACCTCTTCTATCAAACATTCTGCAGCATCTGGATTTGATCAAAGTTACATAATCAGGGGGAAGTGGCCTGGCAAACACCTGGAACAGGCAGAACACAGATATTCACCCAGAGATGACTATCAATTTAAAATACGGGTTAAACTGGGACTGTCCCCAAAATGTAGACAGATACTGGGAATTTTATATAAGAGGATGAGGCCTTTGATAGGAAGGAAAGGGCCTCCCACTGCTTTTTGATTCAACAGAATATCAGGAAATCCAAGGCAGTCCCTCCAATTTTCCTCTCTAGTTTTTGCTCCATTCCACAAATTAATGGCCAAAGCCCAGAGGGAAGTATTGCTCATGCATGCCTCTGGATCAAGATACTGACATGTAGCCACAGTCCAACACCAAAACCTTCCAGTCAATTCCCTGTCCAGGCTGATGTCAAAATTGACTCATAATGTATAAATGCCAAGTTACTTTGCTTCATTTCATAATGAACCAGGTTTGTCAACCCTAAAAATGATCACAGCTTACAAGGCCAAAGTTGTAGAATGTATCTAAATTGCCTTTGCTTATTAATACGTGAACTTTCTGTAAGTACACTGTAAGGAAGTTAAAACCCTAAAGAAGTCCAAAGGCTTCACTCAAAAAAGATGCACCAGGGGAGCGGATGTGGCTCAAGTGCCTGCTTCCCACATGGGAGATCCCGGGTTCAGTGACTCCTAAAAACAAAACAAACAAACAAGCAAACAAACAAACAAAAAAGGCCAACTCAGGGGAACCGATGTGGCTCACTGGTAGAGCACTGGCTTCCCACATACAAGGTCTTGGGTTCAATCCTCAGACCTGGAACTAAAAAAACAAAAAAACACCACCAAATAACTCCCCTTTTTTTGTTCTTCTGATGGGTCCTTCAGCTATTGTTAAAATCTTGGGAAATGAATACATTTTAGCATCTGCTATTCTTTTTAAATTTCTTAGTAAACATTTTCTCTAGCATCCTTTCTGAGTCAGATTTTAAATATATTTAAGATTTGTACTTTCAAAAGTGTCTCTAATCCCATTTAAAACTATTCTGTTATATCATCATAATGTTAACGAAAAAATTTCCACCCATCAATAAAACTCAGGAAAAATTATCAGCCACTTGAGACCACGGATGGTGATAAATAAAAAAATGCCACTAATCATCTAAAAAGGTATGGCTCCAGCTATGATAATATCAAATTATTTGGAAATTCAGTAAGAACTATGACACATGATTAACCTGCTTGGACAATGATCTAAGAAAATGGTTTGGGTCTTTAAAGTGTAATGTAAAGATTGTTTTACACAAAAATAATGCTTTATTAAAGTTGGGAGTCATAGATTAAAAATGTTTACAAAAGAGTCTCCAATATGGCACATCTAGTCTAGACTTCCAGGAGTTACTGTGTGATCCAACACTGAGAAACAGTAAGGGAAGTAAATTATAAACTTCAACAGCCAGCTACTTTACCTCCAGGAAAAATATCCCAGGGAAGCTTCCCACCTTCCTGTTGGCACTTCTGTCCAAGGTCTTAATTGCCTCTAGAGGGACAAAGTCTGGGCAGAGACATTTCAGTGTGGGAGAGGGGCAAGAGAACAGGCATGTGTCAGATGACCTACTACACATTCCCTTTACTTTTGCTCACATTCAATTATTTCAACCCTTGTTGCTTTATTCTTATTTCCTTTGTGGGTCGGACACTATTTTCTTGCAGTTCAAGGAATCTCTGTAATTTAAAAATCTACAAAACAGATCCTTCTGAAAAGAGAGAAGGTTTTGTGTTTTATTTCATACTCAGTTCCAACTGATGAGATCATGCTCAGACTATTCTCAAATCAGTTTATAACAGCCTCATACAACTTTTTATAATATGAGCTTAGAGTAAAAGTATTATTTCTTACAATTTGAACCTGATGAAAATAATTTTATCTACATTCTACTCAGCCTTTTATATTTTGTAGTTTACACCCTCACCTGGAGTACTTAAAATTATTAAGACAAACAAGCAAACAAAAAAACAAATTTAGCTAAATATAGCCTTGATTTTGAACAAAATCAGCCAAGTAGTTGCCCAGCACCCCAAAATACTGTGTCAACTCCTGGGGAGGGGAGATAGGGCAGTGTAGTAATGATGCAAAGAATCATCACATTCCCTGCTCCCAAAGAATGATAATCTTGTGGGAGAAACATAATTAATGAAACTTTACGCAGCCTCAACAGCCAAAGTCTAGTAGAAGACAAGCCCTATTCCGTGGATTAATTCATAAATTAAAGAATATAGACATGGAGAGCCAGGAGTTGAGGGGGTGAGCTCACTGGGGTTGGAAATGGATCCTGAACCAGACAGCGTAGGGCAAAGGAAGGAAGACTCACACTTGGATCCACTAAGGCAGGGGCTCTTGATCTGGGCTGTGCTGTGGACCCCACTGGCAGCAGGTAAAGCCTAGAGTCTCTTTCTCAGAATAAGGCTTTTAAATGCATAAAATAAAATACAGAGGATTATAAAAACAAACATTACATTGAAATAGTCATCAAAATATTTCTAAAAATTAATTTGGGATATAGTGCTTATTTTTTTTTATTTTTTAAGATTTATTTTTTATTTATTACACATCCCCCACCCCCCGCTTGCTCTTGCTGTGTGTCCATTCCTGTGTTCCTCTCTGTCTGCTTTGTCTCTCCCCCCCTGCGGCGACGCGCCGAGACCGGACACCGCGCAGGCGGCTTTGCCCCGCTTGTGGGCGGCTTCTGCTTCCATTCACGGCCGGCTCTGCTTCAGTTCGCGGGTGGCTGGCTGCGCTCCATTCGCGGGTGACCTGCCCTGCCCGTGGCAGCTTTGCCCTGCCCGTGGCAGCTTTTTGCCCTGCCCACGGCGGCGGCTCTACCCCGCCCACGGCGGCTTACCCTTCTCAAGGTGGTCTGCCCGCTAGGAGAGGTCCCCGGGAACCGAACCCGGGGCCTCCCATGTGGTACACCGGCGCCCTATCCACTGGGCTATATGGCCGGCCCCTAGTGCTTCTTTATTAATGCACTAAATATATACTTCTTTATTAACACATTAAATAACAGGATCCAGTGATAACTACTGCCATTTCAAAGCAGTAATGAGTGTAAATAATACTGACCACTTTTATATGATATGAAAATATGATTTCTATTGGTGACAAAGTCATAAGAACTGTTAATGTAACTATGGTTTGTTACCTATGTTCATTTAAAAAAAGGAAATACTAAATTTCTGTTAGGGGTTAGTGAAATAAAGTTTTCATTTTTTCCCATCAAGGACCTAGAGCCCGACTTCTATTCTTGGACCCCAAGGTAGTATTTCAGGTTAACAATTCCTGCACTAAGGACCTGTCAGGGAGAGGAACCTACAAGGGAGGCTAGTATGAAATACTGCAAAGTCCAAATTATGAAATTTTCTTTTTAAATAAATGCAGTTTTGTTAACTTTCCACTCATGGGCATCACAGGCAATAGATTAAATAGATAAATCAGGCTTTTAAAAAACAGTTATTTAAATTAGGTCCATGGTTTAATTATTTCCCCTGGGATCATTATAATGTTCTCAGTCAATTTTAAAAAACAGAATTCTCCATCCTAAGCCCCATCCCTATCAGCAATTCAAATATTAACCTCTCTGAAGATATAGTCTCTATTCCTATTTCTATCAAAAAGCAAATAAAAAATAAATAAATGGAAAAGAATCTATTATCAAAGAAGTCTACAATGACTGGAAATGGAGTATAAAGACCTACCATTATCAAGCCATTCTGAATACCTGCCATTCAAACCCGTGCCAGGAACAGGTTCAGGGGTCATCCTCAGTGTGCCCACTCCCCTCACCTCCAGGCAGTTCGCACCCCATGTCCTGGCCTTGTAAATCTCTGATCATGTCAGTCCTTTCCAAGCCCCCACCACACCCTTGATTTCCCACTGGTTTCCCTGCTTCTGACACTGCCCCCTTTTCATTCCATCTCCACACTGTCGCCAGAAGGAGCCTCCTAAAATGCAATCTGACCTAGCCATTCTCCTACCTAAAATCCCACAGACATGGTTGCAGAAGCAAGCCCAGGCTGGGGAAATGGCAGCCCTGTTAGTCAATAGTCTGCCACAATTTCCCAGTGGTGTCATTTGGGGTTTGAAGCCTCTCAGAACTGTAGTTTCCTTGTTTGGTAAATGGAGATATCATTTGCCTTG
>PVKH010042816.1:0-10784 GCA_004027955.1 Chaetophractus vellerosus | reverse complement strand
GCAGGTACCACTCAAAAGTGGACAGCTGCAGCACTGCAGCCCTTTTCTGGGACATTCTTTAAAGATAGCAATGAAGGCAAATCCTCCCAGTGGGCAGAACTTCAAGCAGTGCACCTAGTTGTTCATTTTGCTTGGAAAAATAAATGGCCAGAGGTGCATTTGTACACTGATTCATGGGCTGTTGCTAATGGTTTGGCTGGATGGTCAGGGCCTTGGAAGGAACATGATTGGAAAATTGGCGACAAGGAGGTCTGGGGAAGAGGTATGTGAATAGACTTTTCTGAGTGTGCAAAAAACATAAACATTTGTGTCCCATGTGAATGCCAACCAGAGGGTGACTTCAGCAGAGGAATAGTTTAATAATCAAGTGGATAAGATGGCCCACTCTGTGGCTAATGCTCAGCCTCTTTTCCCAGCCACTCCTGTCATTGCCCAATGGGCTCATGAACAAAGTGGCCATGGAGGTAGTTATGGAGGTTATGCATGGGCTCAGCAACATTGTCTTCCCCTCACCAAGGCTGACTTGGCTACAGCCACTGCTGATTGTCCAATCTGCCAGCAGCAGAGACCCACACTCAGCCCCCGATATGGTACCATTCCTCGAGGTGACCAGCTTGCTACCTGGTGGCAGGTTGACTACATTGGGCCACTTCCACCGTGGAAGGGGCAGCAATTTGTTTTAACTGCAATAGACACATACTCTGGCTATGGGTTTGCATTTCCAGCACACAATAGTTCTTCCAAACCCACCATCCATGTGCTTACCAAATGTCTTATCTACTGCCATGGCATTCCACACAGCATTCCTTCTGATCAAGGACCCCATTTCACAGCAAATGATGTGGGGGAATGGGCACATGCCGATGGAATTCACTGGTCTTACCATGTTCCTCATCACTCTGAAGCAGCTGGATTAATAGAATGGTAGAATCGCCTTTTGAAGACTCAATTACAGTGCCAACTAGGTGGCAATACCTTGCGGAGCTGGGGAATGTCCTCCAGGAGGCTGTGTATGCACTAAATCAGCGTCCTCTCTATGGTGCTGCTTCTCCCATAATCAGGATTCATGAATCCAGGAATCAAGGGGTGGGAATGGGAGTGGCGCCACTTTCCAATAACCCTAGTGACCGATTAGGAAAATTTTTGCTCCCTGTCCCTGCAAGCTTAAGCTCTGCTGGTCTACGGGTTTTAGTCTTTAGTCCCCAAAGGAGGAGTGCTGCCAGCAGGGAAGACAAAAATGATTCCATTGAAATGGAAGTTAAGATTGCCACCTGGCCACTTTGATCTCCTCTTACTTCTGAATCAACATGCAAAGAAGGGAATTACTGTACTGACTGGGGTGATTAATCCAGACTTTCAAGAGGAAAAAGGAATACATGTACATAACAGGGGTAAAGAAGAGTTTTCCTGGAATACAGGAGATCCTCTAAGGAATTTCCTAGTACTGTCATGACCTGTGATTAAGGTCAATGGAAAATTGCAAAAAACCAAGCAGGACTAACAATGGCCCAGAAACTTCAGGAATGAGTTTGGGTCACCTCACCAGGCAAAGAACCATGACCAACTGAAGTGCTTGCTGAGGGTAACAGGAACATGGACTGGGTAGTGGAAGAAGGTAGCGATAAATACGAACTTTGACCATGTGACCAGTTACAGAAATGAGGATTTTAATAATCATAAACCTTTCTTTTGTGTCTCGTTATGAGTATGATTGTATATGTACACAAAATGAATTTCTTTGTTTTCTTCCCCAACCTTTTCCCCTATCATATGAAAAGTTGTATTAGTTTTAATTCATAATATTTAAGGATATCAAGTTTAAGAGTGAATATTACCCAAGGACTTGTACCGTATTTTGTAGAGAATTAATGTATTTCAGGTTGTATTCAGGGCAGTTGAATATTGTTAGGCAGAAATATATGCCTAACAATAGCCATATAAGAGACGTATATTTATGCATGTCTGTTATTGTTTTACTTAGAGACAAAGTATGGTTAAAGTAATGTGTATGGCTGCTGAATTGACAAAAAGGAGAGTGTGATGCTTAGGCTAATGTGTCAACTCAGCCAGGTGATTGTGCCCAGGTGTTTGGTCAAGCAAGCACTGGGCTAATTGTAATACAAGGACATTTACAGACTGGGGTTCATACATATGTGGTACGCTAGATATAAGTAAAAATCAATGGAATACTTCTCCAATGCCTACCACATCTGATGTGATCACTGGGTGGTAGAAGATGGAAAGGGGATGTGACCACATTGTTGGGTGAGAGAGTGGGAAAGGTACATGGAACTACTTGAATGGGTAATGGAGTGGGGTAGGTGACCACTGGTGGGTGTACAGAGGACCAGAAAGGGAGCACAGGGGCTCCTAATATCTTTCTTCCCCTTAGTGGTGATTAACTGGGTTTTTACACTTGGGTTATTTTCCTAAAAGTAGATAAATATTTTATCCATTATTCTGCGTATAAGATGCTTTGCTCAAAAAGAATATAATACAATAACCTATGTGTAGGCAATACACTCATTTCTAAACTCTCTGGTCATGTAGGTGCAGGATAGTCATATTGCTCAGGGAAAGACAAATTTTCCTGAGACCTGACTGCTAGTTTCCAGCAACCAGCCCCCATTTGCTGTACAAAGGATGGCAGCCATCCCACTATCCACCCTGGTAAGGTGCACCTAGGTGCACCCCAGTGGTGTATTTGTTCCCCTCACAAATGGGTTGAGCTTCACTCTTGCTCTTAAGGCCTCTGGGTCCTGAAAGAGGCAGCCCAGAAGGACCCAGGACTTCTGAACACCTCATCTGCAGCCTTTCACCATGTTGTTTCCTTTGTTCTACAGGAAACAAGTTTCCCTTGCTGTCAGGTGTTTCTATGCCACTGGGGTCCTTCAACATGGAGGACTTGACACTGCCTTCTAAGAGGATCCTGCCTGGGGATTCAGACCTGGAGAAACTCTTGCTTCCAAACTTCCTGAACTTCAGCAGCTCCATTGCTTTATGGTGCATTCTAGGGGAGTCAGAATACCCAGATCTCCAGTTCAATGTTGGCACCAACAAGAATCAGGAAGAAGGACAGGTCATCCAGGAGGTATGCAGCCACCAGGAGGACCAACCGCCAAAGACCAAAGAGCACATAGCTCCATCTGGGGCTAAACATCTGGTGTTGGCATGGCTCCAGATAGTGATGCAACTATGAATGTGACTTCTGCTGTGGATGGGTACTTGGATCCAGATGGGGAAGGGATTCCTCATGGGACAAGGTTCTGAGTGGGGAAGAGGTTTCTGGCAGGCTCATAGCTGTGGATGGGGACATGGTTGCAGATGGGGATGTGTTGGCCAGTCAAGCAGCCAAAGTCTTACCTGTTGCTGAAAATGAGGTTAGGATTGACTTGTTTCCTTACCAAGGTCCAGTGGAGAGTGTCTCTCTCATGAGGTCCCGTGGCCAGGGGCAGACACCCTAGTGCAGTCTGTGGTAGTCACAATGGCTAATTACTTAGGGATTTTAGAAGCAGATTTGTCAGTTTTTCAAAGGCAAGGGCAGCTGCAAGGGTCTCCAAGATGCCCAGCCTCCCCTCCCTACCCAACCCTTGCAGGGTGCCTGGAGCAAATACAGACACCATGGGAGGGGAGTCCTGGGCATCCCATGGTTCTTAAACAGATCTCAGCTTGACACATACCTCTCACTTTTCATAAATGAAAAGAGTGTAAAAAGAAGGAGCCATAATTTCCTCTTTTGTGTCTGTCTAATTGGGAAGATTTTAATGATTTCTGCATTTTACACAGCTCTAGTACCAAGTTGCATTTTAAATGATAATTATAATTTCTAAACATATGAATATTGAAAAAATTTTATGTAGATACTCAGGTGAAAGGACAAGCCACACCATAGATCTGTAAAAGAAAACTTTATTAGTAATCACAAATCCTAGAACATAGAGAAGAGGTATACACTGCAAAGTCACATGGGCAAACACATCAGGATGGCAGGGAGAAAAATGTTAACAGCAGACCTGGGGCTATGCCTTTCTAGGGTTACGTGGCTAGGGTCATAGCACTTTGTTAGGCAAGACTGCTGAATGGAAAGTTTGCATTTGACTTTTGCAGAGGCCTAACCCAGGTAGGATATAAGGAGGAGAGGATATAGCTGTTTATCCTGTATAAGCCGGTGTCAGGGGTGGTCACTGAGGAATTAAATCAGGTCAGATGCTGAGGCTTTATGACAATACACCAGTGCCTTAAGTTATATCTACCTTGAAGATGCTCACATGGCATGACAAAGTGAAACGTCCCTGTTGTATTTTACATCACTACAGTCATCCTTGTGGTTCCTCTGCATTAGGGAACTTAGAGCTGTATTATGTTGCTTATTTTTGTTGTGCAGATATCGAAGGTGAAGAGTGTTTGCGTGTTGTCTGGAGGTAATGGCCACCATAGTAAATGTGGAGTTGTAGAACATAAATGATTGTTGAGTTCTCAAGTAGAGGGCAAGGGAGGAATTGTGTGATGTTAGTCCCCTGCATGGTGTGGTTTTATAAGCATTGCCTGGGCTCCACATAGTACTTGAGTACCCCTCGGAATGGTATCTCAACATGGGTTTTGTCACTCTTAGTTGGGTTATATGGTCTCAGCTGCTGGGATTTTCCCAGAGGACAGATGTCATTCTCAGGATGGGAAATTTGTGAGTGGGGGAAGGATGCTGGTGCTGTCATATTAGTGAAAACATCTCTGAAACTCTTGTTGGATACCTGGATCAGTGTTAATTTACTGTGTAGTGCAGTAAAATTGAGGTGAGCCTGGTAAAAACAAATCCTAGGGAAGTACATTTTCTGTTGTTGGTGGCCATGCAGAGAGGGCATTATCATGTCCATTGATGAACTCTTGGGCTGGGGCAGTTGTTATCTATGGTGGCCAGCTTGAGGGAGAGTGGCCTTCCTGGTTGCTTATCTCCTGGGGACAGTGGATGGCCACAGGGTCTTGGCTAGTAGCATACAATTGGGCCAGGAGGGCCAGGATTTGTTTTAAACTACCCTGCAGCTGCTGTATTTACAAATCTCAGTTAGGCTATTGGAAATACCCTGTTTGTCAGGTTTACCCCTCTCCTTTAGATACTATTTCCAGTTTACCAGTGAGTTCTTATTAGCTGTGCAGAATATCTGCTGGGAATTACACTGTATTATGGCATTATGTGAATCCATGTACACAAGCTGACTAGTTGTGTCCCTGTAAGCACCTCCATCTCTAGAAGTTACCAATAACACTCAGGATCTCACCTTTTTAATGAGGTTTATTGGGTAGAGGATAAGGGGGTCTCTTAGTCCAAAAACAAGTAGGGTGCCATTGTTTGCCATATTAATTCCACAGAGTATAAGAATCATATTTGGCAGTAGCCAAGGACTCTAATCTAAAACCTGTGCTTGGTGGGACAAGGAGCATGGCTTGGTAGATGGCATGTTGTGTCATATCTAAAGCATGATGTTTCAGCTTCCCCCAGTGTAAAGCAGCAGATGTGTTTGTAATTTTGTACGTGGGCTGTAATGAGAGGAGTGATGTGGGATGTGTTACTGCCAGAAAGTGTAAAATCCTCATGAGTGTTGTTTATGTCTTAGTGCCTGAGGTAACCTTGTGATTCATGGTGGTAGGAATCTCTCTGTCCTCAGATGACTAGGTGATACTCAAGAATTTGACAGATTCCTGAATATGGCAAGGTCCTCTTTAGAGTCTTCCCTCAATAAGCTATTTCTTTGGTTCTAGTATTTAGCACTCTGTAACTATAGCTTGTCAAGGCCATGGTGACAAAGATGAGGATATTATGGTATTTTAACTGACTAAAATGTGTTGGCCAATTAAATCACATCAAAGTAATTGCCCATAACCTTTGTATATTTTCTATTAATTTGAAGATGTTGGGAAAAGGATCTTTTATATGCTGGACTTACTTGTGAACTTCACTAATTTGATGGTTAATCACCCTTCCATGGTGGAGGCTTTAAGAACTGGATGTATGAGGAGATGGTGGATATAATGATTCCTTCTTTGTCCTTTAGGTGCTCTTGTATTGCAGGTAGGAGTCCCACAGGACTCAGTGTCAAAGAGGGCCTCTGCAGGGTTGGAGAGGAACTCCTATTCTCTTTTGTCTGAATGTTCAAAGAAATGATACACCAATTACTGTGTCCCAAATTTTTCTAAGTAACAATTGGGCCTCTTCAGTTGTTAACAGTGGACATCTGCCCTGGCAGTAATAACCATGATGGATGGGTGGACCCTTTCGCATGCCATACAAAGCTAGGTCTATAGGGGAGGGTCTCAGAGTCTTTGGTAGTATCAGCCAGTTGCCTTATTTCATGAAATGAGATTCAGAACTCACATGAAGGACTCTCAGGAAACAATCTGGCCTGAGATTTTATTTATAAAATAAAATTTTATTTTATTTTTCCACAAAATTTTAAAGAATAGTTTCAGCATCCAGTCTTGTAAAATTATGTGCTTTAGGGAAGTAGATGTGACTCAAGTGATTGGGCTCCTGTCTATCATATGGGAGGGCCCAGGTTCATTTCCTGGGGCCTCCTGGTAAAGGCAAGCTGGCCTGTGTGGTTTGGAGAGCTGGCGAAGCAAGATGACTCAACAAAGGGAGGCAAGCAGACATAGAAAAATGCACAGCAAATGGACACAGTAAGCACAAGTGAGAAGGGAGGGGGATGGATAAATAAATAAATAAATAAATAAAAAGAGTGCTTGAGCTTTAAGTACTTCCTTTTCCCCATTTAGCCTGCTGTATTATTACCAGATGCATTTGCGAAGTCCTCCTGGTGCGCCCTGTTTGTCAGCAGCCCTCTCTCATTCTAGCATGTCTCAGCCCTCCTCAGGGGGCCCTGGATCAGCGTCCAGCAGAGAGATGGTGGCCAGGTCACCCTGAGCAGTGTCATCAGTCCCTGGGAATACTGCCTTTCCAAGTTGGTAGTGGCTCTACTTAGTAGATTAAGTCCATTGTGAAATCATTGTACATTTCTTTTGCAATTGATTGACCTCCTCTGGAGTTTTCAGATGCTTTCCTGCCTCCACTCCTGGGACATTAAATCTTGTGCCTCCAATCACTATGGATGTTACGTGCAATAACACATAGGTTTGGGGGATGAAGAGCAACAGAATCAAGGGGTGCAGGAAAAGGATGGGTCACTAACCCTGGCAGCATCATAACTTTTGAGTTGCCATAACAGATCTCATGGAGGGATACCCCTTACTGGTAAATTATTGGGAATGGATTGGGGTTAGAAGGAAAGCACACAGACTCTCAAGTCCAGTGTCATCCATAGACACAGAAGGCCTTGTATGGAAGAGCTCCCAACCCTCCTGACACATAGGGAATATGGCATGATATCTCATACATTGCTAATTAGCTAAAGAAAGGGAGGTCTCTCTCCTTTACCCATGAACTCTTCCTATTAGCTGGGGTCCCTTTGGAGTAAATGGCCAAATAACTCAGGCGTAGGTACTCCAGAGGGGAGCAATAGGACTTATGGTTGCCCTTTTTCAAGTCATAAACTTTGCCAGGTAACATTGTGGGGTCCCAGTGAGTTCTCAGAAGGAGACTTCAATTACACCCCATTTAGTGTGAGAAGTTATGGTAATACCAGAAACAGGCAACACAATGTGGGCAAAGCAGCGTGCATGATAAATGTCAAAATATCAGCGCACCCTCAAGAAGAGTTTCATCTAGTCTTGATAGCCAGTATGTAATTAGAAATAGCTTGAGGTATATCTGGAATCTCCTGACCTCCTTATCTAGCATATACTGCCTACTATGCCAACTCTATTCTCAGGCTCTTTATACAGACAATCAAATATGGCAAAGATGAGCAACATCAGAGATATAGGGAAGGAAAGTTTATTAGTACTAAAAAGACCTAAAACAGAAAGTAGTGCAGTGCCTTGCAAAGAGAGAAGGAAAGCCTTCAGGAATGTAGGCTCAATCAAACAGTCATGGAGAAAAAGGTGACTGCAGACCTGGGAAATGTGTCTTTAATAGTGCTATTAGAGTGGAGTTGTTTTCATCAAGAAAGGGTGGGAATTGGGGATTCTGTTTTTATAATTGCAGGAATGCAACCCAGGTAGAATGCAGGGAGGAGAGGGAGAAGCTGTTCTTGCATAAGCACGTGTTGGTGGTGGCCAATGAAGGAATTCATGATGGGATCCAAGTTGCTGAGGCACTGCAACAACACAGTAGTCCTAAGCTTACTCCTACCTTAGAAATGCTGAGGCAGCGGGACATTGTGAAAAGTCAATATTTTATTTTAATTCACTACAATACATCTATATTTCATACTCAGAAGGAAGTAGCTTCAGAATGGACTTTATGGAAAAGTTCCACTTTTGTTGTTTTAATAGTGATATTGATAAATAGTACTTCAAGAAAATCTTAAAGCAATTGTTCAGAATTTCTCCGGAAATCTTATAGGAAATAGTACAAATTTAATGGCAAACTTGAAATCAGTCTTGGTAAGTTTAAATTCCTCATCTAAAAGAAAAGTGGGGAAGGGGAGATATGTAATAAAATAAATAACTCTTAAAAAAAAAAATAAAAATAAAAGAAAAGTGAGGGATGGCTTCATTGGATTTCTGGTGGCCTCCATGGTGGAGGTCTTATTTGCTACAAACGTAGGACTTTTCTTATGGGAATGACAATACCTGAGACAGAGTGTACCCTGATTGATCCCCTTCCAGCTGGGTTTTAGGAGGTGACTTTTCAGAAGGACTGTGAGAAGAAAGGTACTGAAGGGGTTGGTAAGCTTTGTCTCAATATATCCTGACAACAGCTACTGTGAGGTCTGGATTCCTTTCTTCAGGTTCAATGGTGTCTTATGTTGCTTAGATGGGAGCAGGTGGAAAGGGAGGGGTGGAGAACATGTCCCCCATGTTTCCAGGGTTATGTTCACTATATTAGAATGGCAGAGCATGGCTACTGCTTATCAAGTATGTGTCTGTTAGATCAAATACTATTTGCCTGATAATGAGTGAAATTTTTCTTTAATTCTGAGAAGAATTTCTCACTTGTCCCACAGTAAGTTTTCACTGATTTCTAATGATGTTCTTCAGTGTTTTAGCAGAGAGCTACAGGATGCAGGCTCAAGGGCTTTTAGCCAAAAGCCACCTTAAATTATTGTTGTCCATCATTTGTTAAAGTTCTTAGATAAGTAAGGTCTAGGGAAAATAATCCATAGCACAGAATTAAAGATAATTATGGAAATGAGCATTCTATAATGTACACAATTTTTACTGACTAGGAAACAATGAAAATATAGACGTATTTTCACAGCTTATCTACAGTAAGCTATTTTCAGAAATGGTCATTGAGTCAGTGGCATTTCAGTATTACTACTGGCATCAAGAAATCAATAAGGGGCTGGCTGTGGCCCAGTTGGTGGGGTGCCGGTTTACCACAAAGGAGGCCCCAAGTTCAGTTCCCAGGGTCTCCTCGAGTGGGCGGACAACCTTGGAAGGCAGGCCGCCGCAGGCAGGGCAAGCCCCCACGGGCAGGGCAAAGCCACCATGGGCAGGGCAAACCCCCACGGGCAGGGCAAGCCCCTACAAGCAGGCAGGCTGCTGCACGGTGAGCTGACTTGGCGGGTCGCTGCACCTGGGGGTGGGGGGGGACAAGCAGACAGAAGAATTCAAGAATGAACACAGCAGGAACAAGCAGAAAGGGGGGCAGGATATGTAATAAATGAAAAAATAAATCTTTAAAAAAAAAAAAAGAAATCAGTAAATGACAAATGTCCCAACACTGAACCTTTCATTGGTGATTTTTAGCATTTTAAGAAAATATTTTACCCTTTTAAGAATCAAGATCTCAAGATGTCACAAACTGAAAAAAAAAAAAACCTACTCTAGCTGAACCTTCATTTTCAGCAATTTTCTGTTCACAGGCACTGCTTCTTTTTGTTGACCCACTGCATTCTGCAAAGAGAGAAAGAACAAGGAATATCCAATACAGTATATGTTATATATCAAAGGAAGTAAATTGTGGCACAAGAGGAAATTCTGGAGACAGAGAAGCCTGCTCTCCCTGTGGTTACTGTGAGAACGGTCAGCCACTTTACCTTGCTGAGTCTCAGAACCTTCATTTGAAGTATAGAGAGAGTAATATAACTGTTTTTGTCATAGAATGTTGTGTTTTTCTTCTGTCTGTGCATCAGGATAGAGACACATTATGATTTGCCTAATGAGTAAGAGATCCTCATGTAGGTAAGGAGAGAGATCTGTCTGGATTCCCAGCATGGCAAAGAGGTAAAGAATGAGAAAAACACAGATGGGCTCATATTTGGTACTTTCTCGAAAAGCCTCTTGCTTTATAGTGTTAGATACAGGCTACCAGGGAGTCTGAGTGTTTTTATGCCCACTTCTTGAAAACTGCTGTTTTATTTTGCCCTGATGCTACTCTGAGCAGCCAACTGATGACTTATTTATCCTATGAATGCTACCTAGCAGACAGATTGAGTGAGTCCAGTATCTGCTCAGACTTTCCTAAGGGTGAGGCATAATTCTCATTTCAACTTGGAGTGCTCAATTTGGCAACAACTAGAAAGTAGAACTGTGAAAAATTGTGAAAGACCTACAAGTTAAAACATTGGTAGGAGAGAAGAGGACAGAGAGAAGATGGTGAAGTGAGAAGTTCCATGAATGGTTCCAGTTTGAAAACAACTACTGAATTGCCAGGAACTGCTTGAATAAACTACTTTGGAACACAGGAATATAAGGGAACTCTTGCAGCATCAAGGGAAGGCCTG